>SNQJ01S0033910.1:4361-60811 GCA_010110895.2 Picea sitchensis
ATATTCAATCTTTGGAAGTTCTCAATGTGCTCGGTAACTGAACCCTTTTCTTGAAATTTATCAATTGGCTAAAGAAGGTATTGCTCCTTGTATCCTCATAGTGTGCTATCATTTCTTCTGTAAAAATTGTCCAAGTGACGAGTGATTTGCGAGAACAAATCCATCGATACCATACAAATTGATTGGTTTCTAAATATAAAGAAGCAATTCGTAACTTTTGTGTATGTGGAACATTATGTAGATCAAAGAATTGCTCCATATGAAGTATCCATGTGATTGGGTCCTTGCCATCAAACTTCCTCATATCGATCTTAGGAACGTGGTTGGTCTTTGACCCAAAGTTGGAGTTTCTCCATTCTTGATTCACATTCCTTGTGTCCTCATCATGAATTTCATGGGATGCATTTTCACTTTCAGGTGTCTTCTTTGTTATGAAAATTTTCAATACTTCCATGATCTCCTCTTTTAAACCATCCATCTTTGCCTCCAACTTAGCTTCCATCTCTTGTAGTTCATATTTTGTTACTATCTTCTTTTGTAAATGATTTATGTCCCTATGCATTTCTTCACCTTCATAGAGAGTCCAAGTAGGATTGTCTGGAGGCTTATTTGGTGTAGAAGTTCCCTTTTTGGGTGGCATGTTGGCCAAATATCACTTTTGAACCTTGATTTTGAGGTGGTTCCGCTAGACAATCTTTGCTCTATTGTATCTCCTAAGTTTTGGCCCTTCTGGGTATGAAACATTATTTTATGTAGTTCTATGATATTTCTTCTCTACAATGCCATAGGTCTGATCAAAATTGGATGTGCCAAGTGGAATTTATGGTAACTTCCCCACAACTTTCTGATTTTTGGACTTTCCAGAAGATATCACTTGTATAGCGTGCCCCGCACAAAATAATTGATATAAAATTATGAAACTCGTACCATAAATAATGCAGACTGTCCACTATCCAATGAAACTAGTTATACTCAATTTGGATACTCTAGGAAGAAGTTACTATTACTTTACTTGGAACACCTTCGCGAGACTAGTCAATAGGACTAGTCAGATACCCTATCTTCCACAGGGTGTATATACAAATTTAAGATGACCCAAAATATGAAATTGTTACCCCAAATACCTTACTAATATCTGTGAATAGCCTCTGGAGTTCAATTTCTAAAATTTTACATAAAAATCGTTATAGCAAAAATTCCGCAATGACTCAGTTCAAGATGATTCCTAAACCCTATCTTTGACAGGCTATATCTCCAAAATTATAGGGCCCCAAGAGTTGATTTTTTAACTCAACGTACCTTGATATGTATAATAAATATCCTCCAAGACATTCCTTCTAAACCTTTGTAGAAAACAATTTATAGCGAAAATTCCAAGGTGTCTTAGATGTAGCAGCGAAACCCCAAGACCTTGAGCTCTGATACCATATGTTAAGAACTAAATATCAATATAGAATAGAAAAAACTTAGAATATGTACTCAAAGCCTTAAAAAAGAGATAATTTCAGATAATAAGCTTCTTTGAGGGGGCAACCTCCTTTTACCCCACATAATTGTTCAAGTACAAGATGATTCCAAATGAAAATGTCTCCTTGGTATATATAGGAGACTAGGAGGTATAACTACAACTAATGGAATAAATTTGACATAAATAAAATAAAATTACTAATTTAATATGCCCCAATTAAGGGGTGATGAGCCAATATTAGGGCTTAACATGCACTTACAGAACTTGAAGAGAGACTTGTGTCTCTACGAATTTCATTTTCCTGTCCAACTAGATGTTGTAAAGAATGCCTTGCCACAATTCATCAGCGATACAATGACAATTGATATGGCTCTCAAAAGACACTTGCAATACAAGAATGCATACCGGAGAGGTAATGTGCATGTGCATGTTGTCATGAAAGCATTGAAAGAATTATGTTCCAGGGCCCTATACAAAGCACATAACATTTGTATAAATGAGAACTGGAACAATGTTCTTGGAGAAGGGGATGAAATCTCAACACAGACTCTCGAAACTTCTTGTGAATTTTATGCAAGTGATGAATTAGAGAATGGAACACCTGCTGAAACATTGATGCATGGATTCACTGACTCACAATGCATTTGTGACTTGCAAGACAAGATTGTCGAAAATGCACCTACTGAGGGGAAACACCCACTTGGAATATTCAAGGGAAAATTTGATGAGGAAATGAACTTTCCAACACTGTTCTATGGAGATCCATGTCCCAGTGACATTACAAAACAATTCAGTTACCATAAAATAGTTCGATGGGAGTTGCTACATTTAAGCACTAACTTCTCCTATCACGTAACAAATTTGTTTTTCAAAACAATGCACATAATAATAGAGCAAGTGTTTTCTTGCATGTGGGTGGGAATAAGAAAAGGCCAACTACAAGGAATAAATTTGTTGGCCAAGGATGTCATGTACAAAGCAAACCTAGAAAAAACATTTGCATCTCTCTTGACTATTTGCAACAAAACAAGAAAACCATTTTTGCAATGATCTGACAATTGGGACTGCCAACATTCTTCATCAAATTTACAAGTGCAGAGCATCACTGGGATCCGTTTGTGGCTATGATATCTGAATTGCATAGGAACAGGAAACAAAAAAAACAAACTGATACACTGGAAAATGATGGCATTGACTACCTCATAAGAAAAGACCCAATGCCATGTACTCACTACTATAAACATAGAATAAATTATTTGAGACAATTGATATTCCATGATGAAACTTTTTTCAGAAAAATATCGGACTACCTTTTTGTGACTGAATTTCAGAATAGGGGGAGTGAGCATGACCACACACTGTTGTGGATAGAGGGTGCACTGTTCTATTGAACTGACAACAACTCATAGATCAAACAGTTGGTGGAAAAATACATAACATGCAACACAAATCATTTGCATCCATAACTTGCCAAAGTTCATAGACATTATCATACAAAAAGTTGTAAAAAATGAAAAAATCACATTGCAGATACAACTTCCCTGTGCTACCAATTAGAACAACAAGAATCATAGAGCCACTTAGTTTATAGGACAATGTTGTCATTGAAAAATCTAAATCCTTGTTCACATTCCTAGGACAACTATAATTTGATGAGTTAATGAGCTTCGACAACTTTTTAACAAAGCTAAATCTAACAGAAGATGAGTACATCCAAGCCATACAATGTACTCTTAAACAACCCAAAATTTTCCTTAAAGAAACTTTTTCCCATATTTGGAACAATAGTTTCTCCAAGTACATGCCAGTTATGTGGAATGTAAATACAGATGCGCAATATGTCCTCAATGTATATGTTGTAGCATCATACTGTACCTCGTATATGAAAGAGGTTGACAAATATATGACAAGTGCATTCAGAAGAATATGCAAAGAACATGAAATAAGTCATATTGATGCTATGCAAATGATATGTACGCTTTTAAATACATTACTTAATCTTCAACAAATGTCTACTCAACAAGCAATCCACATTGCACTTTCCCTGCCTCTCAATTGTAGTTCAAGGAAAAGTGTCTTCATAAACACATCTCCACTTGAGAAACAAACATTTGTGCTTAAACCACCGTCTTTGCTAGAACAAGATCCTGACAATTCAAAGGACGTATTATGTTGATCAATTATTGATTATTACCTCTAGTGTCCATCTCCTATTAATCATACCCGCTTAGCAAAATTCGTAGCACATTAAAAAAAAAATGGTGCTCCCATATCAAAAATAAAAAATCCCTCTGTGATATGGTTTGTCAAATACAACAAACTTACTGAATATGAAAACTATTTTAGAGAAAAAAAATTGTTATACATTCCATTCAATGAAAATGAAAACACATTAAAACATAACTTCCCTACATGGGAAGCTACATATATTTCCTCTGAGACTATAGTGAAAACCAATGAATCTAGATTACATACAATGTTAATCCAACATGGGGTGATCTAGAAAGTGCAGTTAATGGACCAGAAAACCCTGGAATCTTGATGAGATATTCACAAACCAAAAAACAACTAGAACTCTCTGTGAGTCCTATGACTTGTAAGTAGATTTTCCTCATCCTCGAGTAGGAAGCATTGAAAAACGTATCAATCTTGGTTTTCAAGTCACAAAACATCCTTTCCTTATTGAAAATAATGAATACCATAGAATCAGACATCTATTGAATCGAGAACAACAAACAATTCTAAAGGACATTACTCTTAAAAAACGCTTGAACATGCACACTCATGTGCACTTGTTCCTTACAAGTGGAGTGGGAACATGAAAGACATTCACAACGAAAACACTATTCCAAATTCTTATACGAATATATGATTCAAACGATTACTCTGATCCTATGAAACCAAAGGGCCTAATAGTTACATACACAGAAAAACCTGCATATAATGTAGGTGGAACAACATTCCACTGTTCATTTTGATGCCTTTTAACAAGTCACAATTTCTTCCACTCAACAAGGAAATGTTAGATACCCTGTCTAATATTTATGACGAACTACAACTTGTCTTCATAGACGAGGCATATTTGATTGGAAGTCGCTTCTTGTATTCCATTGACAATCGACTAAGAAACATAAAACATGTGCACAGGAAATAATTTGGAAACATTGACATGATATTCTGTGGATATCTTTACCAGGCACAACCCATCCAAGATTCTTTGATATTTGAACAACCTACAGTCAACATGAAAACAATCACGCTTGAATTCTGGAAATACAATATAAAATTCTTTGAATTACATACTACAATGCGCTAGACAGATGAAACATTGATTGCAATTTTGAATAGAATGGAGACAAACAACGAAACACATGATGACTTAGCATATATCAATTCAAGGTGCATGTGACCTGCACCAACGGAACCAACCTTCCCTTACATGTTCTACATGAATAGGGATGTTGTAATGCATAATAGGTACATGTTATGGCTCATGTTTGGCGATGATATCATCATCAATTCAATTGACCTCGAAGAAGACAACCATGGAAATGTGCCACATCATGAACATACAACCACTTTGCCTTTGCAACTTGTCATGAAATTAGACATGTTGGTTGAAATATATTCCTGCAACTATGATTCATAGGATGGATTGGTCAATGGTGCGGATGGAAACTCAAAGGATATACCAAAACATAAAAACTTGATGTCCTCTGGATTAAGTTCCATGAACCGCATATAGGCCACCGACAAGAAAATAAGTTGGATTATCTATATAATTCAAACACTGTAAGCGATTGGACACCTATATTCCGAATATCAAAACCAATGTCGACATCGACAAAGACAAGTCGAATGAATATTCGAAAGCAGTTTCCAATTAAACTTGCATGTGCACCTACAATCCACAGATCACAAGGAATAACACTTGATAATATTGCATTTGACCCTGCTAGAATTCAAATACATGGACTTGTATACAGAACATTGTCCCATGTCAGAAGTCTAGACTCCTTGTATTTACTAAGTCCTCTTACAAAAGTTAATTTCAAAGTCAAACACAAAGTTGATATTGAGATGAAACGCCTTAGGACTACTGTAAAATGGCATCTACAATATGATTACCAATTCATACAAACAAACTAATCTATATCAATTCTCTCACTTAACACGCGCAACCTACATGCACAAATGGATGATATACTCAATGAACATGACACAATGCAATCCGATATTTTGTGATTGCAGGAAACATACTTGACATTATACATGCAAAAAAAACAATTTCCAAATCACAATTGCATATCGAGTTACATTACACATGGGGTGATGATATTAGTGAAAAAAATGTAACAATTTTGGACCATATAGATTTTGAAGAAAACAATGTTGAGATGTTGCTTGCAAAAGTATTTCTCCTTGAATGAGAAATTGCAATACTGAATCTCTATGTTGCTTCGCATGCAACATTCTCCAACATACTAATTGTTATTTCCAATGCATTAGACCATTTGCATATGAACGAAACCATTTTCATTGTAGGAGACATCAATATTGACATGCTACAAAATAATGCCAAAACAAAAGAATTGGAAAACTAAATGTGCAAATACAGTCTCCTCTTTCTTTTGAACAACATAAACCATGTACAAAACACACTTATTGACAATGTATGGTCGAATGTGACCATTTATCAATACAACGTCTTTATATTAGACACATACTTGTCTGATCATAATACAATTGGTATTGCACTTGAATTATGAGATATACATAAAACATATTTCAAAATCATATTTCTATGTTTCAAAGCATATATGTCTATCTTGTTGCAGAAAACCAAGTTATCCAACTTCTTAGTTTTCCCTGGTTTGTACACATACTGGTCTGATCACGATATAATTGGTATTGCACTTGAATTATGAAATATACATCAAACATATTGCAAAATTGTATTTGTATGTTTCAAAGAATATCTGTCTAGCTTGTTACATAAAACCAAGTTATCCAACTTCTTAGTTTTCCCTGGTTTGTAATTGATTTTGGACACAAATGTTTTTACACAAATTTTTATATATACACAAACATGGATGAACAACAACAACAAAAAATGGTACATTCTTATAATGCTATCTGTTACTCTATTGCTTTTATTCTATTTTATTTACTCTATGTACATATTCCTTGCTTTTTCCTTACATGTCAACTTATGTTCATGTCCATTTTGTTTTGTAATTTTTTTCATTGAAACAAACAAGAAAAATGGACAAGGAAAAGAACTCTTAACCAGAAAAGTAGAAGAATCCATGCAAAGGTGCATACTTCTACCCATATTCCATATCCAACTGTTTTTCATTTACTTTGTCTATATTTGTTCCACTGGTTTGCAGTTTTTTTTTGGTCCTTGGATACTCCATATCTTCCTGTATATTAACTTATCTTCATGTCAATTGTATTTTAGGTGTTTCTATCTTGAAATAATTAAATTTGTACTCCATATTTTTTTCATGTGTTCCTACGTAGCAGCTTGATTTCATGTCCATTATATTCTTTGTATTGCTACATTGAAACAAGAACACAATAATTGAGCACAAGGATGGAGCCTTATGTGCCACATCTAAGAAAGATGGAGTACAATGGAGTGCAACAAATACAATGCGTATGCCTAATGCACATCCATAATGAGTATGAATAATATACACATGTTCATAACCACTGTCTCAAAAGTGACATGGACATGGGCAGTGACCCATCGAAAACATCGACACAATGACAATGTCGAAGGTAAGGATTCATAGATTACACTCTTTCTATGTTTACGAAACAAATATCCGTAGTTATTTATTATGTTTTGACATGGTAAAAATGTTTATGTCATTTACACCACATGTTTTTTAGTTCACAAGAACTATCGCTAAGTAGAAGTGAAACCTCCATCATAGTACAAGGTCCAGAGACTAAGAGGTATAATTAAAAAAAAATTGATCTCCATACATTGTCCAATTTTTCCACTTATATTCCATGGATGAGAATGTTTTTTCCATAGTTGATGTGTTTCTATCGCTTGATAATTATCACACTAAGTGTTGTTGTGTGAGGCATACAGTTCTTTTATCCCTTTCTTTTTCCACTTCTATACTTATCTGTTTTCCCTTTTCTTCTTCCCCTCTATTATCCATTTTTGGTTCTATACTTAGTCCCATGTCTATGCTCGTGGGTTCCTGGGATGGTAGAGTGAGAAATTCTATGTCTCTCTATATATTTACATCACGAGTCTGACCGACCATCGTTCGTTTTCATATTTAGCCAATTTTATGGCCGCGAGTTCCTACGTAGGTGCCATCGAACTCTTATGCTCTGTGTTCGTGGTATACCTCTTGCCCCTGAAACTTCGGTGATCTACAATTCAACCCCAGACTCGAACCCCCAAGCCTCACTCTACCTACGATGACTCTGTTTGAATTCTTGCATATAAATGTGCCAAGTTATATATTTTGTCTATTGCTTGTTGAGATAGATATAAACAACATCTCTTTTTATCTTGAACCAGGGTCTATTGAGCTCCAACTATATTCAATGGATGAAAATGTTTTTCCCATAGTTGATGTGTTTATATAGATTAATAATTATCAAAATAAGTGTTCTTGTGTGACAGATACATTTCTTTGCTCCCTTTATTTTTCCTATTCTATACTTACCCATTCTTCCCTTTTCTTTTTTCCTTGTATTATCCATTTCTAGTTCTATACTTAGTCGCATATTTATGCTCGTGGATTCCCAGGGTGGCGAAGTGATAAATTATACATCCGTCTATATCTTCACATCACATGTTTGACTGACCTCCATTTTTTTACATACTTAGCCAATTTTATGGACATGAGTTCCCGCGTAGGCACTATCGAACTCCCATGCCCCGTGTTCGAGTATAAATCTTACACCCAAAAATCCAGTTATCTATAATTCGACCCCGGACTCCTCGAACTCGCAAGCCTCACACTACCTACGATAACTCTGCCTGACCACCCCGCCTTTCTATACTTAAGACCAAGTGTTGTTTTGTGATGCATAAAGTTATTTACTCCCTTTGTTTTTCCTCTTCTATACTTGTTAGTTTTTCCCTTTCCTTCATCCCCTCTGTTATCCGTTTCTGCTTCTATACATAGTCGCATATCTATGATCATGGGTTCCTAGGGTTTCAGACTCAAAAATTCTATATCCATCTATATCTTCACATCATGAGTCCGAACGATTGCTTTTCGTTTCCATACTTAGCCAATTTTATTCCCGTCGGTTCCCATCTAGGCCCTATGGAACTTTCATGCTCCAAAATCTCATGCTCCATAGTCGACATGTTTCTATCTCTTGATAATTATTATACAAAGTGTTATTGTGTCAATAATAAAGTTCTTTTCTCCATTTATTTTTCCTGTTATATAATTTGTTGCATTTCTATGCTGGCGGGTTCCTAGGTGGCAAAATCACAAATTATATATCCATCTATATATTGACATCATGAGTCCGACCGACCACCTTTCGTTTCCTTACTTAGCCAATTTTATGGCCACAGGTTACCGGGTAGGCATTATAGAACTCTCATGCCCCGTGTTCGGAGTATACATCTTGCACCCAAAACTTGAGTGATCTACAATTCAACCACAGACTACTCGAATTCGCAAGCGTGGCTCTACCTATGATGACTACATCTGACCTCCCCACCTTTCCATACTTATTCATTTATTCAAAGTTTAGAGGGTTCATGAACTCCCAGGTTAAAAAAATTATCAATGCATTTTTCACTCCCCTCCATCCCTGCCACATTCGCCCCTTCCCCAATGCACATTAATTATGATTTTACTAGTGACATCTCACCACAGATGTTTAAATAAATTGACATTAATAAGTGGAAATCTCGAGTACATCTCCCATTAAAATGCATTAATGGGAGAATATTATGGAATCTGATTAGTTTCTTTCTATCAATCTTGAATTCACAAAAACATGTTGATTATTTTAGTTTTTTTAAGGCATCATCATAGAAAGAATGCAATATTGTGCTAGCCCACTGTCATCTACAAAGGTGTTGACATGATGCCCCTCTTTAGTATTGTGCATATATTACAGGTTCACATATTTGAGAGTATGCTTGCATATGAAAGTGTTGATCCACCCTTCAAATTTGAACATAGTTTGCATTTGCGCCACAAACAATACTAATAAAATAAAATAACATGAAAATTGTTTAAGTAAATATAAACAAATTATCTTCTAAATTGAACTTGATTTTGTCGAGATCCAGGTATATTGTTTAACTGACAATGTTTTTCCCATAGCTAATGTTTCTACCCGCTAGTTCCCGGATTCGCGCTATCAAACGCTCATGCCATTGTTCCGTCATATATATCTTGCACTGAAAACTTCTGTTATATAAATTTTACCCCAAACTACTCGAACTCACAAGCTTCACTCTACCTATGATGAGTCTGTCTTTACCCTTCTGACCACCCTACCTTTTCATAATTTCTCGATTTCCTTTCCATCTTCGCACACTTTCCCAATTCAAATTGATTACACTTTTATTAGCTTTGAAAAGTTTGGCATTAATGAGCGAAAATATTGACAACATCTCCCATTAAAATGCATTAAAAAAAGTTTTATGGGAGATGTAACACCATGTTTCCCCCAGTTTGTAAAAATAATTATATTGGCCAAGAACTATGGAAAACTCAAATATGTGAATGTTTGATTTGATGGACCTTTGTATAAAATGTCGATGAATGTAAATTATGTTATGAATATGTGTTGCATGACTGTTGGGGAGGGGATGTGCTAAAAGAGACCATGATGGCTAATGAGAGGTGGTGGAAGGGACCTGAAATGGTTGCGTTAACTTCCACCGAACCAACTCCATATTGGTTTTTACTTGCTCAAAGACCAAATCAACTCTCTGACCCTGTAATAAATTACCCATCAGGATGGTAGGTGGGGAGGCTCCTCAAGAATTAACGAGGGGATGGGGGCGAACCGCCCATCCGAAGAAGCTCTCAGACCTGACCACAGACAGGGGAATTCGCACCACACACAATCTTACAGAAAATGCAAGAAAGGAAGTGTGGGGGGAGAGGAGAAAAACACGCGCAATAGGGATCATGGAAGAGATCTGGAGGAACTATGGAAATACAGGGAGTTCTGAACAGAGGATAATGAGAGTAACCTTCATCCTTGACTTCCATTGAGATGGAAGTAGGAGACTGAATCTCAAGCGTCGTGGTCTAGCTCGGGGGTGGATAGTGGTAAATCCGTTTGGAGTCACTGCGCCTACGATTGGGTGGAAACGAGCACCCCTCCCAACAGTCGCGTCACACCTAGTGTTTCTGATAAGTGTTTATGTCTTGTATTTTGAATTGAATATCCTGGATGCATGCTCATGTTTATACGCTCATAAATGGTTTCTGTATAGAAGTGATTGCCTTGTGTTTTGATTGGGAAAAATGGATGCATGTTTATACGTATATGACCATAATTGGTTTATGTATAGAATGAATAAGTTCATAATATGAGTTCGTTCCCTTGAGAATTGTCCCATCTACTTGAATCACACTCTGTCTTGGTTTAATTTCCCGAAGGCACCTTCTTTCGGGGAGTTTCCCCACATTTCAGTGTTGTAGTGAGTTCCTTGAAAAGACTACCTATATAGTAAACCCATGAGTTTACTTTACCCCGGTCACATAATTCATATCTTGGAGAATTAGGAAGGCATCTTATTCAGGTCACCAAGCCTAGGGATAATTACCCAAGAATCATCTGAAGGTCCAGATGACCTGGATTTGGAAACCTTGTACAAGAAAGAGTAGTCCTCTCAGGTTTCGAAGTCATGGGAGTTCGAAGCCCTGAGAGGTTGAATATCATGAATTAAGATCAGAAAGGATAGTGAGCCCAAATATTGAAAGAGAATACCCCATCATTTGATAGACGAACAATCGTAATCCTTTCACGAATAACCCAGATTTGTGAAGACCGATGGATCTAGAGGAGGAGCATAGGCGTTAACACCTCGACCCCTTCATCCTTCGCAAGTAGCGATGGGATCTAGGACCATAGATACAAGGATCTGTCGGAGCTCTATTGAGCCGTCAGATTTGGAGGCATGGATCAATAGCCATTGATCTCATACATAAATTCCCATATCGAGAATTCGGGGATCGGAGTTTCGAAAGGTAAGGAAACTCTCTGCTGTGGATTTTCGCGAATGGCACATGGTTTAATTTTTTCGGCATTTCGTATACCGGGAAACATAAGAGGGAGAGTCTTTCGACCCCCAGGGACGTGAAACTGCGAAAACATGCCAGCCGTTGGATCTGGAGCACAGTGGCATGAGAGCTGTTGGATCAAGGATACGTGCACGAGGTTTAGTCCCTAGGAGGTGCTCCTAAGATCAGATCTAGACCGTTGGATCAGGGGAGGCTCATAGCCATTGATCTCATACATAAATTCCCATATCGGGAATTCGGGGATCAGAGTTTCGAAAGGTAAGGAAACTCTCTGCTGTGGATTTTTGCGAATCGCAAAATCTCGAAGAGAGAAAGGAGTAGGATTCAATCCTTGGAGGAGGGTCATATGGCCCCATAGAGTTGAGGGATAATAGTCGTTGGGCCCCAAACTGGTTTCGGGGTTTTGGGACTCAAGAGGTAGAGTTGCATGGTCAACACAACTCCCAGAATCACGAAGAGAGAAACGTCAAAAGGTGGGTCCCAAGTATCAGTCAAAGGATATGTGCGATGGAAGTCAAAGGAGTGGTCAAAGTTCTGGAAACCTTTTGAGTTTCGGGGATTCAAAAGGGAAAGGAGGAACGCTTGCATCACGATTCCCCGAATCGGGAAACCCCGAAATAATTTAGAGGAACAGAACCAGGTCATAGGACTGATCGTATGAACAACGACTCAAGGGAGGAGCTAGGAATTTGTTAGACCCTTTCAGGTTTCGAC
The DNA here is from genome assembly GCA_010110895.2 of Picea sitchensis. Classification (NCBI taxonomy): domain Eukaryota; kingdom Viridiplantae; phylum Streptophyta; class Pinopsida; order Pinales; family Pinaceae; genus Picea; species Picea sitchensis. The sequence continues at coordinate 16,815 of SNQJ01S0033910.1, forward strand.
ATTTCGAAAGACAGAGAATAGGGGAATGCTTGCATCACGATTCCCTGAATCGTGAAAGCCAAAAGCACCTTTTTTGGTAAGGCTTGTGGTCATAGACAATGATCACATGGAGGAGGATAAGGGAATGGATGGATTGTGCTAGGCCCCATAGAAATTCAAGGACTCTATCCCTCGAAGAAAAGACAAATATTCTAGGTTGTCGTAGTGGGGGTGTGACAAATTGGTATCAGAGCATGGTTACAACACTTGGCCTTCTTGGGCTCATGAGCAAGTTGCACGGAAACTCCATTTGAAGTACTCTTAAGAGGAGTAACCCTCTATCTTAACCCCCTTTATCAAAAGTTGAAGTTAAGAATGAAAATTCCTATTGTGTGTATGCATTTGAAAAATATGAATTATGTGTTGGTTGTGAATGAATACAATGTTGACTAAAAACAAGTGTTTTTTGTTTTTTTTTGCACACAAGCGAACAATCAACCATGGGAAACTATAGACACATAGAATGGTGACGCATCACGAAGTGGGGGATGGCTCCCACAATAGAGACGAAGAGTCTGACAAAAGGAGAGCAATGGAGACCCCTCTAGATCTACTTGAGACTGTGAGGAGCCTCATGGTCGAACTACAGACCTGCAAGGCTGACAACGAGAGGTTGATAAAAGAGCAAGAAAAGAAAATGGATATTAATGCAGTCTTGCTGCAGAGCTTATCCGACATACAAAGACAATTGCAACATGGACTTGACACCAATCACGCGGAACAACGATAGACAAATAGAAGTCGAAGCCCACCTAGGATACATAAACGTGGTCTTTTAAGTGGCCACACTGGGAGGAGAACCTCGAGAAAGGTCCACCCCAGAGATAAGGGACAAGCATTAGAAAATTCCTCTGGAACGGAAACTGGCGAATCAGAGGGATCTTCTAGTAGTAGAACTAGTTCTTATTCCCAAAGAAAATGAAAGAAGCGAAATCATTCCAAAAATCATAATCTGGAAGAATTCAAGAAGGCCAAACCACCCTCTTTCGACGGTGAAATAAAGAAGGGAGAGGAAGCAGAGGCCTGACTACTTGGACTAAAGAAGTATTTTAGAGTCCATGACTTCTCAGAAAATTTCAAGGCCTGAGTAGCCACTTTCAACTTGAATGGGAAGGCTTCCATTTGGTGGGAAGACCTTAAGAATGTAAAAGGGATTCACAAATAAGACCTATCTTGGGAACGGTTTGAGAAATACTTTAGGAAGAAGTATCTGTCGGAAAAGTATTTCGACGAAAAGACTAAAGAATTCTATGAAATCAAGCTCGGGCAACGCACCATAGAGGAATATGTCAACAAATTCCTCGAGTTGTTGAGGTACGTACCCAAAATGAAAATGTGCAATGATTCATCAGTGGAATACCTAAGGACTATTAGAATAGGATTGAGTTTGACTATCCAAAGAACCTAGAAGACACAATTCAAAAGGCAAGATATTGTTATGAACAACTTCGGCATCGGACAAAACCTCGTGAAGGCTGCAAGCAGAAGAATAGTTCAGGATTCCATAAAAAGGGGTTTAAATCCCCAAGATTTAAAAACTATAAAAGGACTCAAGGATGAGATTCCCAACCCGAAGTGTACACCAACAGAATTTCCCTCCCAAAGCAGAAATAAACCTTTTGGATCTACCCCAGGAAAGATTGATAACCCGAAGAAAGAACCCTTGAAATGTTGGGGTTGTGGAGAAGAACATCTACTGAGTGACTGCCCGCACCGAAAACAGAACAGACAGAGAATTTACAATGTTCAAGAAGCTACCACTATCAATGACGTGGCCAGGAGTATGCCACAAATTTATGCAGCCGTGGATAATAAACAAGCTGACCACCAAGATTTAATGGTGGAGATGGAAGGTATGATCACAAACCATCTAGTGTCGATTCTAATTGACCCTGGTTCAAATTTGCGTTATATATCTCCTAAGGCTATTGATAAGTGTAAATTACAGCCACATAAACATGCTAAGCCATAGTTGGTACAGTTAGCCATCGACACAAAAAGAAAGCTAACAGAGGTCATACCATCTTGCCAATTCACTATGGGTGAATTCCCCACCCAAGCAACCCTTAAAATACTACCCCTAGGATCGTATGACCTATTGATTGGTATGGACTGGCTAGCCACATATAAAGCTAGATTGGATTGTTACCATAAAACGTTAGAATGTGTAAGTGAAGAAGGAAGAAGGATAACCCTTCAAGGGATTCAAAAACCTGTCTCGGTGAGGCGAATATCAACCCTTCAAATGAGAAAGTATTGCAGAAAGGGATGTCCACTATATGTGATACAGGTGTTGAAATCAGTTGAAGATGAAAAACCAAGCCTCGAATACCACCCCACACTAAGAGACTATAGATATGTTTTTCTGGAAGAGGTATCGTGCTACCTTCGAGAAGGGACATTGACTTCTCAATAGATCTTGCACCAGGAGCAGTGCTAGTGTCTAGGACACCCTATAGAATGAGCACACCCGAGCTAGTTGAGATTAAAATACAACTGAAATAAATGATGGACAAAGGCTATATCTGACCCAGCGTGTCCCCATGGGGAGCACTAGTTCTATTTGTGAAGAAGAAAGATGGTACCCTCTGACTGTGCATAGATTATAGACAACTCAATAATGTAACCATAAAGAACAAATACCCCATACCCCGGATTGATGACCTGTTCGATCAATTGGGAGGTGCTTCCATCTTCTCAAAGATTGACTTGAGATCTAGATACCATCAAGTCCGAATCAAGAGTGAAGACATCCAAAAAACTGCCTTCAGGATGAGATATGGTCACTACGAGTTTGTGGTAGTACCATTTGTATTAACCAATTCCCCTGCCACTTTTATGTGCTTGATGAACAATGTGCTCAGCAAATTCATAGACAAATTTGTACTGGTTTTTATTGATGATATATTAATTTACTCCAAGAATAGAGAGGAACATGAGGAACATCTTAGACTTGTGCTTCAAGGGCTAAGAGAACATCAACTCTATGCCAATTTTAGCAAGTGCGAATTTTTCCAAAAGCAAATACATTACTTGGGCCATGTCATATCTGAAGAAGGAGTAGCAGTAGACCCTGACAAGATCAGGTCTATCATGGAGTGGCCTACCCCAAAGGACGTTTCAGATATCAGATCCTTTATGGGTTTAGCAGGATACTATAGGAGGTTTATAAAAGGATTCTCCAAGATTGTTTGTCCAATCACTGCCCTCCAGAAGAAGGGAGTTAAATTTCTTTGGACCCCAAAATGCAAAGAAAGGTTTCAGTCCCTAAAACATCTACTAACCCACACACTCATGTTGAAGATTGCCGATCCCGAAGCTGACTTCCTAGCGTGCATAGATGCCTGCAAGGAAGGGCTCGGAGGAGTCCTTATGCAAGGAGGAACTGTAGTTTGTTATGAATCCCGGAAATTGAATGAGCACGAAGTCAACTATGTGACCCATGATCTAGAGCTGGCTGCCATAGTGAACACCTTAAAAATGTGGAGGCATTACCTCCTGGGAAGTAAATTTGTACTTATAACAGACCACTGTGGATTGCGACATCTGTTTGACCAACCAAAACTCAATGCCAGACAATATAGGTGGATGGCCCTCCTTAGCGAGTTTGATTTTGAAATCAAACATATTAAAGGAAAGGAAAATAAGGTGGCCGATGCCCTTAGCATAAGTATGAAAACAATTCACCTGGCAACAGTGAGAACCTGCAAGGAAAATGTCAAGGAAAGAGTCAGGAATGCACAAGAAACAGACACATTCTTCCAGACCGTGACCTCGTACCTGGAGCAAGAACCCATAAGGATAAAGTATGAATGCTACCAGATGATAGATGGAGGTCTGCTAACTTATAGAAACAGATTGTATATTCCAGATTGTGACGACTTGAAGAGGTGCATAAGGGATGAAGTACATAATAGGCCATATACTGGTCACCCGGGATATCAGAAGATGATCACGACCACTAGGAAACAATTCTACTGGCCTGGGTTAAAGAAAGACATAACTAACTATTTAGCTAAGTGCCTAGAATACCAACAGGTTAAAGTAGAACACCGACACCCAACCGAATTATTACAACCTCTACCAATCCTGGAATGGAAATGGGAGACCATCTCCATGGATTTCATCACCAGACTACCAACATTGGCCAGGCAGAATGATTCCATCATGGTAGTGGTGGATAAATTGAGCAAGTCCGCCCTTTTTATCCCCGTCAAATCGACTTGCAAGGAAATAGATATCGCCAACATATTCATGAAGGAGATATTCAGACTACATGGTATGCTTATAAAGATCATGTTTGACAGAGACACGAAATTTACTTCCAACTTTTGGAAATCCTTGATGGATGGTCTAGAGACCAAATTATTGTTTAGCACAGCCTATCATCCTCAAACCGATGGACAGATGGAAAGAGTGAATCAAATATTAGAAGACATGCTAAGAATGCATGTAATGCATCAACCTAAAAGGTGGGAAGATTACCTACCACTAGTGGAATTTGCCTACAATAACGGCTACCAAGAATCCCTGAAGATGAGTCCTTTCGAAGTCCTCTATGGTAGGCCATGCAACACTCCAATTAGTTGGAGTAACCCAGTAAATAGAATTATTTTGGACCCAACATGTTGAAAGAAATGGAACAACAAGTGATTCAGATAAAACAAAATCTAAAGGTCGCTCATAACAGATAGAAAAGTTACGCTGACTGAAAGAGAACTCCAAGAGAATTCAAGATGGGAGACCACGTATATCTTAGAGTTAGGCCCAGGAAGAGTTCCCTGAGGATGGGAGCTTGTGAAAAGTTGTCACCTCGGTATTGTGGACCCTTTGAAGTTCTAGATAGAGTGGGATATGTAGCCTATAGGCTAGCACTTCCTCCCACAGTAAAAGAACATAATGTTTTCCATGTTTCATTATTGAAGAAATATGTACATGATTCTAATCATATAATTGACTGGTCTGTGATCCAGGTGGAACCGGAGGGATAATTCTTGCCAAAACCTTAATTCATACTGGACAGAAAGGAAACCCCACTCAAGAACTGAACCATTGCACACGTCAAGGTGTAGTGGATTCATTTTGGCCCAGATGAGGCTACGTGGGAAATGGAAGATTCCATGAAACAAACATATCCAGTTTTGTTTACTTCTATACACACATGTCATATTGATAGATATAACATCAAGGAATATATTCCTTTAAGGGGGAGGGAATTGTAACACCCTCTTTCCCCCAGTCTATAAAAATAATTATATTGGCCAAGAACTATGACAAACTCAAAGATGTGAATGTTTGATTTGATGGACCTTCGTATAAAAGGTCGATGAATGTAAATTATGTTATGAATATGTGTTGCACGACTGCTGGGGAGGGGATGTGCTAAAAGAGACCACGATGGCTAATGAGAGGTGGTAGAAGGGACCTGGAATGGTTGCGTTAAATTCCACCGAACCAATTCCATACTGGTTTTTACTTGCTCAAAGACCAAAGCAACTCTCTGACCCTGGAATAAATTACTCATCAAGATGGTAGGTGGAGAGGCTCCTCAAGAGTTAATGAGGGGATGGGGGTGAACCACCCATCTGAAGAATCTCTTCGACTTGACCATCGATGGGGGAATTCGTGCCACACGCAATATTGCAGAAAAGGAAAGAAAGGAAGTGTGGTGGGAGACGAGAAAAACATGTGCAATAGGGATCGTGGAAGAGACCTGGAGGAACTCTGGAAATACAAGGAGTTATGAATAGAGGAGAAGGAGAGTAACCTTCGTCCTTGACTTCCGTTGAGTTGGAAGTAGGAGACTGAATCTCAAGCATTGTGGTATAGCTCAGGGGTGGCTAGTGGTAAATCTGTTTGGAGTCATTGAGCCTATGGTTGGGTGGAAACGAGCACCCCTCCCAGCAGTCGCGTCACACCTGGTGTTTCTGATAAGTGTTTATGTCTTGTATTTTGAATTGAATATCCTAGATGCATGCTCATGTTTATATGATCATAAATGGTTTCTGTATAAAAGTGATTGCCTTGTGTTTTGATTGGGAATAATGGATGCATGTTTACACTTATATGACCATAATCGGTTTATGTATAGAATGAATAAGTTCAAAATACGAGTTCGTTCCATTGAGAATTGTCCCATCTACTTGACTCGTGCTCTTCCCTGGTTTAATTTCTCGAAGGCACCTTCTTACAGGGAGTTTCCCCATAGTTTAGAGTCAGAGTGAGTTCCTTGAAAAGACTACCTATATAGTAAACCCACGAGTTTACTTTACCCCGGTCACAGAATTCATAGCTCAACAAATTAGGAAGGCATCTTAGTTAGGTCACCAAGCCTAGGGATAATTACCCAAGAATCATCTGAAGGTCCAGATGACCTAGATCTAGAAACCTTGTACAAGAAAGAGTAGTCCTCTCAGGTTTTGAAGTCGTGGGAGTTCATATCCCCGAGAGGTTGAATCTTGTGAATCAAGCTTAGAAAGGATAGCGAGCTCAAATATCAAAAGAGAATGCCCCATCGTTTGGTAGATGAATGGTCAGAATCCTTTCGGAAATACCCCAGATTTGTGAAGACCAATGGATCTAAAGGAGGAACGCAGGCGTTACCACCTCAACCCCTTCATCCTTCGCAAGTAGCGATGGAATCCAGGACCACAGATCCAAGGATCTGTCAGAGCTCTATTGAGCCGTCATATCTGGAGGCATGGATCAACAACCATTGATCTCATACATAAATTCCCATATCGGAAATTTGGGGATCGGAGTTTCGAAAGGTAAGGAAACTCTCTGTTGTGGATTTTCATGAATGGCGCATGGTTTAAGTTTTTTGGCATTTCGTATACCGGGAAACATAAGAGGGAGAGTCTTTTGACCCCCAGGGACGTGAAACTATGAAAACACGCCGGCCTTTGGATCTGGAGTGCAGTGGCATGAGAGACATTGGATCAAGGATACGTGCATGGGGTTTAGTCCCTAAGAGGTTCTCATAAGATTAGATCTATACCGTAGGATCAAGGGAGGCTCACAGTCGTTGATCTCATACATAAATTCCCATATCGGGAATTTGGGGATCGGAGTTTCGAAAGGTAAGGAAACTCTTTGTTGTGGATTTCCATGAATCAAGAAATCTCAAAGAGAGAAAGGAGTAGGACACAATCCTTGGAGGAGGGTCATATGGCCCCATAGAGTTGAGGGCTAATAGCTATTGGGCCCCAAACGGGTTTTGAGGTTTCGGGACTGAAGAGGTAGAGTTGCATGGTCAACACAACTCCTGGAATCATGAAGAGAGAAACGTCGAAAGGTGGGTCCCAAGTATTAGTCAGAGGATACGTGCGGTGGAAGTCAAAGGAGTGGTCAGAGTTCCAGAAACCTTTCGAGTTCTGGGGATTCAAAAGGAAAAGGAGGAACGCTTGCATCTCGATTCCCCAAATCGCAAAACCCCTAAAGCATTTAGAGGAATAGCACTAGGTCATAGGACTAGTCATATGAAAAGTGACTCAAGTGAGGAGTTAAGAATCTGTTAGACCCTTTCAGGTTTCGATATTTCGAAAGACAAAGAATAGGGGAACGCTTTCATCTCAATTCTCTGAATCGTGAAAGCCGGAAGCACCTTTTTTGGTAAGGCCTGTGGTCATAGCCAACGATTACATGGAGGAAGATAAGGGAAGGGATGGTCTGTGCTAGGCCCCATAGAAATTTGGGGATTCTTTCCCTCGAAGAAAATAAAAAAATTATAGGTTTTCGTAGTGGGGTTGTGATAGGAGATTATATTACCATCCTCTAGTGTTCATTCTACATACTATCACACAATTACTGCCACATGTAGCAATATAAACAAATCTTCATCAAAACATTATTTTTTCTCACAGACACCCCACGTGCACCCCAGTTGCCTGAAGTAAGCCATATTTGGATCCATCAACTAAACCTCCTTATTATTAAATTGGCAAAGATGAATATTATGGCATCTATTTTTATTTTATTTTATTTTTGTATGTGAATCTTGAGCTCATAAAAAATGTTATTTACTTTAAATTTTTGAAGGCATTGTACCCCTCCTTTCCATACTTAGTCGATTCTTCAGCTCCTTTTGTCATAGATTCACGGGTTCCCGGGCTTCCAGGTACACAAAATTTATGAAGGATTTTTCTCTCCCGTCCATCCCCACCACCTTTGCATGCTTCCCAATGCACATTAATTATGCCTTTATTAGTGACAACTCACCAGACACATTGAAAAGATTGGCATTAAAAGATGAAAAGGTCGAGGAGATACCCCATTAAAACACATTGGACCAAGATTTACTGGAGATTATATTATGATGTTGCAACGTTCATTTTAATTACTATGAGGAGAAAAGGATACTCGTCCTCTTCTTCCCAAAAGAAAGTTATCTCGACATCTAGAATTGCAGGAGAAGATCGTGTCCCCGATTTTTTTTAATTTAAGGAGTTGGTCACGTGCTGCGCCGAGAACTATATTCCTAACCAGTGGGTTATCTAGCTGAGAAACCATTCCCAAGTATCCCTATCACCTCACGTATTCCGAAATATGTTAAGACTTCCCGAACCAATGCCTACTTTCAAGGGAGAGAATTGCAAACAGTTATTAAATAAGCATGATAATGAATATGACATCTTGCAGAAATTCTTAGAGAACCCAGTGGCCACTCCCCTGGACATGGCCATATTACCGGTTAGTTCATTAAAAACCCTTTCTAGAAAATTGCATGGCTTTTCACGAGGTTAACAGCGAAAGAAAGTGCAACTAACATCTCTTGGATGATTCTGTATATTTTTTATTTTACGGTTAAGGAACAAGCCATCTTCCAATGGGGCAAGTTGATTTCCATTGAAATCTCTTCCTAGTTATTGCAATACACAAGTCAAAATAAATTCTTTATGTCATCTTATATAATTTTTGCGGTGGCTAATTTTTGTCCATTCCTTGGACTATCTATGTGTAAGAAGATGAACTGTGAATTTGACCCAGTAAGATTCTCGTACCAGCTATTATGGAGACACGATTCTTGCCAACATTTTTATAAATTATTTAATAATTTTGTTTCAGTTTTTAAATCATTGATATTTGGAAAGTATTTTCCTGGGTTGTTTGACTAGGTGACCAACTTTATGGATAGGAAGGGAACACTAGAAGAAATGGAGAACTATAATGTTATAAGGATTTTTGGCTCTAAAAAAAATCCTTACTTCTTTCCATGTCACATATCTGGTACAATTTTTTTTTATGAAATATCAAGGCAGTACATCTATTGGTTGCATTTTTCCCATGAAAAAATAAAAAGTCAATTTATCTCTCTACCTAGGAAAGTCCAGGATTTCATGGTCAGGAACCACTTCAACAATTCTTTCACTGACACTATCCTGAATGAAATTGGTTCCAGTACCAATGATTTGTACAAGAAGAAACGAAAAGGCCCAGGTGAAAAAAGTGCCCAATCCCTGACCGCTACACCCAATATCACAGCATCTCAGAGCAATACTGCAACGACCTACCCAAGTAACAAATTCACACACAGTTATTCAAGCGGAGGAGGAGATAAGAACCCTCCCTCCAACAAAATTTAAAGTTCTCAAAAACTTCTCGCTAGCAAAAAACATAAAACAATAGTCTAAGAACAAGAGGGACCGAGGGGAGAAATTGATATCCACGATCTCTCCCTTGAAGATATGGGACTAGAAATTTACATTGAAAAAATGTTCCCCAATGATGACCAGCTACTGAGAAATGTTTCGTACAATCCTAGGATGGAAATAATGGGCATCAATACATTGGACGAAGAAGAGTCTTTTGCATTCAGAGTGTTGTTTTTGATAACGAATCCAAAAAATTGATTATTGAAAAGAGAGATGTAAAGAATAAGAAAGCTAAATCTCATTCAGAGATCAACCTATGCAACATGTGCCCTTCCCAAATATTCTAGATACACCGAGCAACTGGAGATGCTCCAGACAACTCTATTATCAGCCTTGAAACAAAAAGTGTCATGTTAAAGGAGAGAGTCAAAGAATTGGAGGAAACTCTAATGCCTCTTCCACTGTTTGCTACTCCTTTGGAAATGATCGAGCCCACCACACCTATAGAAAAGTTAAAAGGATCAACAATCCTTCTCACATCAGCCCGAGGCTATGTGGAAAAGAATATAAACAAAAGAATGGAATTAATAACAAAATCTTGGGAGATGCCAAAGAATATGGTCTCTTTTCGAACAAGAGCACATGCTTTTCATGATTATATGCAAGCAGATCTCAAGAATGAGCAAGTTTTCTACCTCGATGCATTTTTACCATTTGGTGTTAAAGTTACTGGTATGATGGAATTCAGAAGAAGACGGGAGGATTTCCCTTACTCAGATCAAATAGACTAGCTAAACGCATGCTGGAAAGAAAAGGTAAAGAACCTGAATGGTATCGTTCAAGCATGTAGCCAGGCCATATCTAGAAGGGACAAAATATTCAAGAAGCTAACTGAGATATATATAGCTCCCAACACCAATGAAGTCTAGGACCTAAAATTGATATTCAACTCATTGTTTTTAACCAAGAAAACATTGGATGATCAAGTTCATATCTATAAAAGATTGTCATTTGAAAATTTCTATGGAATTATTGAATATGTTGAAGATGATGTGAAACATTGGCTAGTCGGTTATTCTATTAAAAGCCAAGATATTCAAGAAGCATTTCAAAACCACTTTATTGATCTAAGGGACTTGGAAAGTGAATTCTTCAATATAAAAATCCATCATGAAATCAATGTGGCGCCCATGAGGAGCTACATCAAAGAAAGGTTCAAAAAGGTTGTCGACTAGATTACCAATGAAGGTCAAAGGTGAGGAAATCCATAAAACAACATCAACGAGAAAATGACAAGGCATGGGACACCATGATAGTAAGTTGATAATGATCACATTCTTCTGCCTTCATCCAGTTACTCTAACAAATCTTTAATGGAGGACTGACAATTTTCTCTTTCTTCTTTCCAGGTCTTGTTGTTTTCCATCGCCGAATTTCTTCTTTCTACAAAATTCATTCTTGTACATATTTTCTTTGTAGTTCGTGATAGTCCCAATCCCAGTCATTCTGACAAACACAATTTTATTTCACAGAATATGTACTGAACTCTATATTTATTTACAAATTCCAAGACAACTATTTTTGGGAAATATTCTCAAATGTATTTTGAGACCGAGTTTATCTGAATATAAATATTTGAGGTTGTTCAATGGTGATCTTCAATGTTTGGTGTTGTTATTTGAAATTCGTATTTCTTCTTAAAATTAACTCATTTCCCTGTACATGTTCCTGTTTTATATTGTGCATATATTCCATCTTCCTATAATTCAAAATATGCTTCCATATACAAAATGTTAAGTAATATATTTTTTTCTCTATTGTTTGTGGGTTTGAGAAAAAATTGAGCGCCCAAAACACCCTTCAAATTTGAACATGGTTTACATTTGGACCACAAATAATCTATTAAGATACATTAATATGAATACATTTTAAATAAATATAAACAAAATCCTTTCAAACTTGAACTTGACTTTCTTGAGCTCCTAGATTAGTCGTGGGTTGATTGGTTAGTAGACTGCCAAATCCTCATCTCCATCTATATATTCACATCATGAGCCCGACTGACCACCGTCCCTTTAAACACTTAGTGAATTATCTCATTACGACGTCCCAATTTAGCGCTATCGAATTCTTATGCCCCGTGTTCCGTGATATACATCTTTCACCCAACACCTCCGTGATATACATTTTGCACCCAACAATTTTGTGATACACATTTTTCACCCAACACTTCCGTCATTTACAATTCGAGCCCAGACTACTGGAACTCGCAAGCTTCACTATACCCGAGTTCACAAAACTTTCAAAACATTTGTCGCTCTCTTCAATCCCTACCACATTCCCACCATCCTCAATGCACATTCATTATGGTTTTACTAGAGACAACTCAATGCAAAGGTTCACTTATTTTCATTAATAAGCAAAAACATATTCAACAACAATTTATGGGAGTCTGACCGACCCCCGAGTTGGCGCTATTATAAATATTGAACCGAAAACATTCGTCATCTATAGTTCCTCCATTTACATCTTGCACCCAAAACTTTAGTGGTCTACAATTCCTCCACAAATTCGAACATGGTTTACATTTGGACCACAAATAACCTATTAATATATATTAATATGAATACATTTTAAATAAATATAGACAAAATCCCTTTAAACTTGAACCTGACTTTCTCCAGCTCCTAGATTGGTCTTGGGTTCCTGGGTTAGATCATCTCCATCTATATCATCACATCATTATCTTGACCAATTGTCATCCCTTTCAAAACTTATCCAATTATCTCATCGTCGGGTCCCGACTTAATGCTATTGAATTCTTATTCCCCTTGTTTCGTGATTTACATATTTCACACAACACTTCCATGATATAAATTTTGCACCCAACACTTCTGTGATTTACAATTCGACCCCAGACTCTTGGAACTCATTGTTCACAAAATTTTCAAACCATTTATCACTCTCTTCAATCCCTACCACATTCCTACCCTTCCCAATGCACATTCATTATGATTTTACTAGCGACAACTTAGTACACAGGTTTGTTATTCGACCACAATTTATGGTAGTCCAACCAACCACAGTTTCTTTTCATACCTAGACAATTCTATGGCCATTGGTTCTTGGGTTGGCACAACTGAACTCTCATTCCCCATGTTCCATGATAGACATATTTCACCCTAAACTTTCGTGATATACAATTCCATTCTTATCCAACTTTATGATGGCAACCTTCACTATACCCAGGTTCACACAAATTTCAACCACTTATCGCTCTCTTCAACTCTCGTTGCATTCCCCTCCTTCCTAATTCACATTCATTATGATTTTACTAGCGAAAAATTAACACAAAGGTTCACTTATTGTCATTAATAAGAAAAAATGCATTCAACAACGATTTACGAGAGTCCAACCGACCCCGAGGTTAGTGCTATTATAAATTTTGCACCCAAAACTTCTATCATCTACAATTTCGCGATATACATATTGCACCCAAAACTTTCATCATCTACAATTCCACGATATACATCTTGCACCCAAGACTTTTGTGGTCTACAATTCGTCCACAAATTGGAACATGGTTTACATTTGGACCACAAATAATCTATTAAGATACATTAATATAAATACATTTTAAATAAATATAAACAAAATCTCTTTAAACTTGAACCTAAGTGTCACGAACTCCTGAATTGGTCCTATATCATCACATCACGACCCCGACCGACCATGGTCCCTTTCAACACTTATCCAATTATCTCATCGCGGGGTCACGACTTAGCGTTATCGAATTCTTATGCCCCTTGTTTCGTGATATACATGTTGCACACGACACTTTCGTGACATACATTTTTCAACCAACGCTTATGTCATTTACAATTCGACCCCGGGCTCGTGGAACTCGAAAAATTCACTATACCCTTATTCAAACAAATTTCAAATCATTTATCACTCTCTTCATTCCTCGCCACATTACCGCCCTTCCCAATGCACATTCGTTATGCTTTTACTAGCGAAAACTCAACACACAGGTTCTCTCATTGGCATTAAGAAGAGAAAAAGGCATTCAAGTTGCTTCTCATACCTAGACAATTCTATGGCCACCAGTTCCCAGGTTGGCGCAACCAAACTCTCATTCCCCGTGTTTTGTGATATACATATTGCACCCTAAACTTCCCTGATCTACAATTCCATACTTAGCCAACTTTATGGCCACAACCTTCACTATACCCAGGTTTACAAAAATTTCAAACCATTTGTCGCTCTCTTCAACCCCTACCACATTCCCGTCCTTCCCAATGTACATTCATTATGATTTTACTAGAGACAACTTAGCACACAGGTTCACTTATTGGAATTAATAATAAAGAAACGCATTCAATCGTGATTTACAGGAGTCTGACCCACCGTCGTTTCCTTTTATACCTAGCCAATTCTATGGTCGTCGGTTCCCAGGTTGGCGTAACCAAACTTTCCTTCCCCCTCTTCCGTGATATACATATTGCACCTAAAAATTCGGTGATCTACAATTCCATAGTTATCCAACTTTATAGTCGTTGATCCCCGGGTTGGTGCTATTAGAAATCTTGCACCCAAAACTTCCACCATCTACAATTCTGTGATGTACATCTTGTACCGAAAACTTCCGTGATCTACAATTCCTCTAGTTCGCAAGCTTGACTCTATCTGGCTTCACAAATATTTCAAAGAATTTATCACTGCCTTCCATCCCCGCTACCTTTGCGCCCTTCCCAATGAACATTGATTATGCTTTTACTAGTGACAAATCAACACACATGTTTGAAAAAAATTGACATGGCCATATTCAATGTAATTTAAATATACCTTTCAATATTTACAATTTTCTTTATCATTTCATTTCTAAAAAATAATTGAACATAACTCTTTAATATTTTTTAAACATCTATTCTAATTACCATTTACTTACCATACTGTTAATTTCTGTTTTTTTAACAATATTCCTCGACTCTCCCCATTTTCCAAAAATCACCTTATAAACTACTTGGCAGGGACACGTTGCCACACAAAACTTGTTAGCATTATAGATAGATAATAAAATTAAAAAATGATGTTATATATATATATATATATATATATATAGTTATATATATATATATATATATATATATAGAGAGAGAGAGAGAGAGAGAGAGAGAGAGAGAGAGAGAGAGTCGGATCATGCAACTTCTTATTATATTGTAGGTAGATAGTAAAATTAAAAAATTATGTTAAACAATATTGCTTCATAATCCTCTTGCTAAAATAGTTCATATGATTTAGTTTTTTATAGTATTATTTTTATGTATTTAGAGACGTGAATGAGTATTATTTAATGAGTATTAGATTTATTTTTATATTTTTCCTTGTATAATATTTTATATGGGGACAATATATGGTGATATAATATATCTTTAATATTGGATTGACATTTCTTTTATCTTTACAATTACAAATCATAGTTATAAATTGAATTTTTTTAATATGATGCCATGTTTGAATATATTTCTTCCCATTTTTTTAACTTTGTGCTCTCCTTGAAAGTTTGTGAAAACTCATAACTAATTGATGCATGTTGACGATCCTAGTATAAACTTAGTGGTAATTTAAAAAATATTATTTAAAATAAGCATGCACACACACACTCACTCAAATATATATGAAATCTTCATCGTTGACTCTATATATGTGTAGTTTCATTGATAATGTATTTATGTAGCCTATACAAAACTAACGTGAAAAATAAAGATATTAAGAGAGATTAAAAAATATCGAGGTTTTGATGAATTTATAGAAAAAAAATACATATGAATCCCAACAAACAAATGAATTAGAGGATAGTGTATGTTTTATAGAAATACATGTGGATTGCAAAGGGCATGCACATTTCTAGAATGTGCATGTGCTAATGTGAGTAAATTTTTATGCCCAATATATATCCTTCATCTTCATGTGGGGATATCAGTGACATTGGGAGGATTTGATCATTAAGCATGGGTACCAGTGTCCTTGACATGGTATGGGAAGCAATATTGTGGTTTAGCTTGTAAATATTCCTATAGGTATCAAGGAACAATACCAACATCGTGAACCACTACATATGACTTCCCATTGACATCATTTTCCTATGAATAAGGATAGCAGTGACATTACAATAAATTCATTTCTAGGTATTAGTCTTAGGGTCTTTAACTTGGTTTGTGGAGGAATCTCAAGACTTAGGCCATAAAGGGAGCTTATAAGCATATAGAGGGAAGAACCATCACTCAAAATACCTCATAACACATCCCATGGGAATCCCTATCTTCCAAGTAGGGATACGAGCATCATTAGAATATGTTGAGCGCTAGTTATGAGTCCTGACTCTCTTGGCATTGTCACATCATGAAACATAATTATTCTTCCATAATGTAATATTTTTGGAATACATGACTATGAAAAATTCATCGAACCACCACACAAGGCCTCTCAAGGTTATCCTTTCCTTTGATTAGGGATATGGGTGCGGCTAAGATATTTTAATACTAGGTACATGAGCATTTAGGACCTAGAAATAATTCAAGGAGGAAATTTAGGACATACACCATAAACGAATATTCTAAGCATCAAGGTTCAATAACAACACCTTGATCCACCACACATGTCCTAGGGAAAATTTTAGGGGCTAAAATTTTCCCATGCGTTATTTTTCCATGTTTTTTCCCCAAAACAAATTTGTTAATTTCTAGTTTTTATAAAAATGGTTCTTCCAAATTCTATAGGATAAAATTATTTTACCTCAAAAATACAAAAGAATTATAGAAACTGTATAAATTCATATAAATTTGAATGCTTTTATAGAAATTTCGCCATTTTTTTTTAAATTTACATACTAAGGGATGGTAAGATTGACCAATGTTTCTACATTTCAAGATAAATTTGCATCCTTGAAATTATCCCTAATCTCCTAAGCATATACATGCCCTCCAGGTGGGGATGTTGAGAATATTAAGTTGTTTTTAGAACTAGGTATAGGTTTTCTTGACCTTGATATGGTGAGGAGGGGAATGTTCTTAGGCCATACATGAAGATTATATGATTAAAGGCCTAAGAAATCACATGGCCTCTGAAGAAAGGAAAAATTTAGGGGATATATTTTTCCCATGGGATAATTTTCCATATCTTTTTCCAAAAGAAGATTGACCAATATCCATTTTTTCAAAAATGATTCACCCAAATTCTATTGGATAAAACTATTTTACTCTAAAAATCACCCAAATTTTCTAGAAGCTATATAAAATCATTATGGTTATCATTTGAAGAATTAGTACAATTCTCCAAGGTTTACTGACATTAAGATAAGTATGGATCCTTAAAAGTTTCCCTACTCTTAATGGTATATTTGGCCTCAAAGTGGAGTTATGTACACCGTTACAATTCTCAAGCACAAGTTATGGGTGAATGGGTCTTGATGATGTGAGAAAATTTTTCCCTTCAATGGAAAAGGCTATTGTACAGTATAACGTCCCAATTTGACTTTGTATATCTTGGGACAGGAAACCCATCTCAATTATTTATTGAAAATCATTACTGAAATGATTGAGGTGTGATGATTGAAATGCAAGATGAACTATGTGTTGGATATGTGTTATATTCTTTGCACGAGTAGAACTAATGTCTACACTGTGCCGAGCGCATAGGGGGGTAAGAGGGTGGAGGACCCCCCCTGTCTGGGGGTTTGTAGGGCGATGAGATCCCTCATGTATGGGGGTTTGGAGGCACATGGTTTTTCGCCGATGTTTTTCTATTTTCGGTTAAGGAATTAGGGTTGTTGACTAATCTAGGTTATTGGATTAGGGTTTTGGATGTCGCTAGATCCTATATGTATATTGTATTGTAAACAATGTATGAGGTGAATGAATATAGAATATGTTGGTTTTCCTTGTTTGGAATTCCAGGGGAAAAAATCTGTAATGTGTGTATTTTCCATTGTATATGTTCTGTTATTTTATTGAAAATATGTTTGTAGTAAAATATTGTACAAGGTTAAAATATAAATTTGGTATAAGCGAAATTATTGGCTTCAGGGGGAAACCTTTGTGGTCAGGGGTTTGGATTAGGTTTTTTATAAGACTTGTCATAGTGGGATATCTGGGATATTGATTCTTCAAGTGAAAAGAAATGGTTAGCAGTTTGAAAATAGAGATCGAGAAATTTAATGGGGAAAGTTTTGAGTTGTGGAAGCTCAAGATGGAAGATCTGTTGGTAGACAAAGATTAGTGGATCACGATGGATACAGGTACTTCTCCTACAGGAATGTCAACAAATTATTGGAAAATGTTGGATCAGAAGGCGAAGAGCACAATCCGATTGTGTCTCTCATATTCAGTATTAATGAATGTTTCAGGGGAAGATACAACCAAAGAGTTATGGGTTAGGTTGGGGAACTTGTATCAGTTTAAGTCCCTGGTAAATAAACTATTCATGAGGAAGAAGTTGTATAACCCAAGGATGAGAGATGGAGACTCGGTGACAAAGCATTTGAAGACATTCAATACTATGGTAAGTCAATTATTATCTGTTGAGGTTAAAATTCCAGATGAAGATAAGTGTATTAGTTTACTGTTCTCTGTACCAAACTCATGGGATAGTATGGTTGTGGAGATAGGTAGTAATAAAACTACCTTGAGCTTTGATGATGTGGTCTCATCTTTGTTGTCAGAGTAGATGAGACAGAATAACATGGAAGGAGAGAGAACATATACATTGTTGGGCACATGCCTATTTGGAGGAAAGACCTAATTTTGGAGCACACGCAACAACTGGAAAGAAAGAAGCATGCAGAAAAAGAAGGAAAAGTAGCATGCAAGAGGAAAATTCATCTGTGAAGAGGCAGGAAAACCTAACCATGTTAGGGTTAGGGTTTTTGACAAAGGTTGTACATGGAGATCATAGGCATAGGACCATTTGGAGACCCAATGTTGCAACTGAAGAAATGGGCAACAAGCTTGGGAAACACAAGGATCTTAAACTTGATGGAGATTCCCCACTTTGGTAGGGGGAAAGAGGTGAATAAATGCATCAAGAAGTTGATGGAAGTCATCCATGGAGGATTCTTATGGTTAGAGAAACCTGTATGAATCGATGTAGAACTCATTTCCTTCATCATAGGTTGCCATAAAATGGTGAAAGTCCTGCACAGTACCTGTATGAGAAGACTAAACAAAAGGATCTCACCAAAGAGATGAAGAAGACATACGGGATAGAGGGAGGATTGGGAGAAATTATCATCAAGAGAATTAGCAATGAAACCATGATAATGGCCATGAAACTAATGGTGTGCAAATTAATACACAAATGCCGCAAGGAGGAGGTCCCTGTAGGGGTTGTCACAGATGTTTCTCAGTGCACAAATGAAACCATGCTCAATTGGGCCCCATATCTAATGAACTTATGATGCATACCCCCAACCCTCAGGCTAAAATCCGCATAGGATTGATCTCCTTGGAATCCACAGAACCGAAATAGTTCTTTTGGGCCCTCACTAGAATCCCATGAATTCGATCCACAGGTCCTTCACAAAAATTCTACCGGCACAAGCAATGCACCAGGCGTGAGTCTTCACCTCCACACGACCACCAGACATGACCGCAACCCTTTCCAAAAAGGGATTTCGGGTTTTATGATTTCAGGAGTTATGATGTCGATTTTCTTGACCTTTAGATTTCCTGAACTCCAAAATGATGAAATGCCGAAATTCTGGTCTAAGCGATTGCGTCCTCTGTGACCACATCCCTTCTCCACATCCCTTTCATGTTTTGCAACTTCGGGATTTCTAACACCAAGCGCCCCGGCTCCTTGTCCTCGAAACTTCCGGAAAGCCGAATCCCGAACTGCTGAAATGTTGAACCCTGAACTGTCGAAATGTCGAACCCCGAAAGGGTTGGCAAGTGACAAGCTCCCTCCTTGGATCCTCTCTACGTGACCCTGTCCCGTGACCCGACGCTATTCCTCCATTTGTTTTTGGGTTTTTGTGTCTCATGAATTCGCGATGTAAGGTTGCAACAATCCTTGCCCCTTCAAACTACCGGTATCTGAAATACTGAACTACCAAACCTCGAAACACCGGTCTTCCGCTCCAAACTGGGATCAACGACTCATAGCCTCTCTTGATCCGATGTCTTGTGTATTTTTGGGATTTCACGAGTGAAGAGTTTCAAACTCTTACCCTTTGGATTCCCGGTAGCTGAAATGCCAAAATCCTCCTTTCAGGAATTTCCCCAAAACCTCGACCGCTCACCATGTGTCCTCCTGTTGGATGGTCAGGATCCTTTCAAGATTTCATGGGTTAAGAGTCTCGACTCTTGCCCTTTGTATCTCTCGGTAGATGAAATGCCAAAATAGGCCTTTCGTTCCCCTCTTCACATACGAGGGTTAAACCTCGTGCACCTTCTCCTGGATCCGATGGCTATCGGTCCATGCACCCCTATCTGACGGATGGTGTGATTTCTCGAACCAGGAGTCTGCAATGCAAGCGACCCCAAAATATCTTGTCACTCCGGACTCCGAACTCCGAAATGCCGAAATGATGAAATCTCCTTTATTATATTTCTCTGTGCGCAAAGGCACCATTTCTCCTCAGCTTCAGGACTTAGAATAAATCCATCCTTGCACACTCCTTGTGCTACTGAGTACTTCGCTAAACTTAGATCCAAAGTATTTCTTGTAAAGAAATGCTTCACGCCCTCCTGGCATTCTTCAGCTCGATGCACACCTTACAGATCTTACAGAGTGTTCAGCAACTCTGTGAGTGTCTCTCCTCGACACTTCTTCTCTCTGAAATCGAAATAGAGTCCCTCATATGAAAACTTGCACAAGCTCAATGCCCTCCTGAGAGAGATTTACAAAACCTTCATTAGTTCTGATTCTTCTCCGTTCCTTTCTTTACATAGTTCCTCCTCTAGAGTATTCAGTAACTCTAAGGCTTCCTTTGAGTCTGTGAATCCTCTTGGTGTGCATTCCTTGCACGTTCTTTCTGACTCCATAGAGCTCAGATGCACACTCCTTGCGCTGGCTACATAACCTCCAATGTTCTATTGTGCACTCCTTGCACGGCCTAAAGAACCCAGACAAAAACCACCACTCAATCAGATAGACAAATTCTATCTATCCCTGCAGATAAAAATATAGCATACATCTACAACATTCCTTCATGAACATAAATACATGAACAACCATATGCAGGAAAAAAAAATGCTTTTCTATTAATCTTTATATCTATACAAATGTGTTTACAAAGGCTGGACTGTAACAAGTCTTATCTCTCTCTCGAGACCTCTCTACTCTGGTTTCTTCTCCTAATTCTCTATTCTACTCTCTTTTCCTCTAGAGATTATAATTACAAAAGAGGGCTCTCTTGAGCTTATCCTCCACCTCACCGTCTCTGAGCTATCACTATCACCGAACGGGTCCTAAGGCTACATGACATAAATGAATGTCACAGACCTGAATGATCTGGACTTGCTGCAGGATACCAATTAAGGCAACCTCAACCCCTTCCTGGATGGATGCATGCTCTGGCATTAAAAGCCTTACAAAATTTATTGAAATTCAAAATTTGAAAAACAAGAGGGTTGTGCCTCTCCCTTTCTTCATTAATATGTGTTGGCTGGCTGGCACACTGTTGATGCAGAGTGATGCTCCTGCATCATACTCCTCAGCTGGAAAAATCATGAGCTCCTCTTCTCCAGTGTTGAAATCCACTTGGATCCAAAACTTTCCCTCAGAGCTATCCATCTGCTCCTCTCCAACTATGTTGTTGTTGCTGCTGCTTCTTCCCTGCTGCTCTTGTAGGCTCCCTTCTACTCATCTTCTCGTTGTTGACCACTTATACTGATTTGATCATCAACCTTCTGATCTCCTCAATTATGTCATCCAGTTGCTCAACTGGTTGGCTCTTTGTATGCAGTCTCCTCTGCTGCACTTCTGTCTTCTCAATGGGAAGACTTGCTTGATCTACCATTCTGTCTTTATCTCTCTTTGTGGCACTAAGTGGCCACTCTACTGTAGAATCCAGCTCTGCATTCTCCTCACTGAACCATTGTTCAGCCTCTTCTTATGGCAGTTATGTTGCTGCCATTTATCTTGCTGGCATACTTTCAACTTCTTCCAACTTCTCTTGTGGATGGTATGCTCCACTACCTTCTTCCCACTTAGGTTGTTGGATGTGCAGTATTTGCACCATCACCCTATTTTCCAGGGCTTCCAATTCTTGATACATATCAACAAAGTCTATGATGTCTGCTTCTTCTTCTGTTGTAGGCTCCAGTGCCCCAATCATCTCTATTTTAGCTTCCTAGCTGAAAATTTTGAGCCATTCTTTTGAATTCTCCTACTTTTCTCCTTGGGAAAACATCGTTGTCTTCTCCACATCTTCCTCCATGACAGTTTCTGCTGGCTGTCTTTCTTCTGCTACTGCATCTGCAATGCATTCTCTGGCCTCAACTGGGCTGCTTGGTAGGAATACCTCAATTCCCCCAATGATCATAATTCTCTTCTGATTCTCTACTGTCAGCACTCCTTACTGATTTGAACTATCCCCTAAGTTCATGAGACTTTCAAACAACCTCATCTCTTTCCCCTTGCCCACGACAATTTGGGAATTTTTTGCTACCCACCTGGCAGCTTATGAGACCAAATGGTCCCATCTCATTTTACACCTGGTAATATGAACTTTCAGCATTGCTCCCCTGGCAGTACGCGAGACATTATACTAATCTCTTCCCATTACCCACCTGACAACTCAAAAGTTCACTTCTACCCACCTGGCAGTTTATGAGATCAATCGATCCCATCTTCATCATCACTCCTTGCTAACCCGAACTCATCCCTAAGTCCATAAGACTTTCAGATAGTCTCATCTACTCTCCCCTGCCCACCTGGCAATATGGGATTTCTGTCCTGCCCACCTGGCAGTTTACGAGATCTTCAGCTAATATCATACCATTTCCCTCTTGGAAATATGAATTTCCACTTCTATCCTCTTGAAATTCTATGAGATCCTCCAATGATCTCATTTCATTGCCCTCCTAGCATTTTATGAGACCTGTGACTAATCTATCTTCCTCATCACTGAGGGTTTCTCCAACTTCTGGCTCATAGATGCAAACCAACTCTGTGTCACTGACACTTTCAGCATATCTCAACCATATTTTTAACAACCTTTGTTGTCTTATGGCCAACAACTCCTTGACTGGCCACTTCACCCTCTTTTTCATGGGCCATTCATACACCCAACGCACTTTTGCCTCCTGTTGCATCTTCACTGTCAGCTATTCCATTCTCGCTCTTATCTCAACGAATTCTTTGTCAATCTATGCTTTACTCATCTTCTGGTGGTCTCCTCTTCCACCGCACTCATGGCCTTTAATAGCCATCTCTTTCTTCTGTCTGCCCTCCTGGCAAACTTATGGATCACTCTATGCCTGGGAGAATCTCCATTTCCTCCTACAGATCGCTTGGCTATCTATTGACTGTTGCGCACCTTGCAACAATCATCACAAGGAACTAACATACTGCTTCTTTCACCTGCTGTATACAGATGGATCTATGGTTCTGGTTCCACTTGGTGTTACCAAAATTTCTCCTTTAATCCCTTTTTCTCTTTTGTCTGAAATCTACAAACAAAAATCAGTTATGATACCACTTGATGAATATCAAACTACTCCTTTTCCTCTAGCTCCCTCTGCCTGAAATATACAGACACAATTAAGCTTTGATACCACTTGATGCGTAGCAGACTACTCCTTTTCCTCTAGCTCCCTCTGCCTGAAATATACAGACACAATTAAGCTCTGATACCTCTTGGTGTAGACGCCCGACTCTCAGGTCATCAATCTCCTTCAAATCTGCAGAACTGAAATAGTTCTTTCAGGCCCTCACTGGAACCCCGTGAATTCGATCCAAAGGTCCTTCATGAAAACTCCACCAGCACAAGCAATGCACCAGGCATGAGTCTTCACCTTCACACGACCACCAGACATGACCGTGACCCTTTTCGAAAAGGGATCTTGGGTTTCGCAATTTCGGGAGTTCTGATGTCGAGTTTCTTGACCCTTCCATTCCCCGAACTCCAAAATGCCAANTATGAAATTCCGATCTAAGCGATTGCGTCATCCATGACCACAACACTTCTCCATGTCCACATCACATTTCACAACTTCGAGATTTCTAACACCAAGCGCCTCGACTCCTTGTCCTCGAAACTTCCGGAAAGCTGAACCCCTAACTGCTGAAATGCCGAACCCAAAAGGGTTGGTGAGTGACAAGCTCCCCGCTTGGATCCTATCCATGTGACCCTATCCCGCGACCTGACACTATTCCTCCATTTGTTTTCGGGTTTTCACGTTTCGATACTTCATGATGTAAGTCTACAACAATCCTTGCCCCTTCGAACTCTTTGTATCCGAAATACCGAAGTATCGAACCTCGAAATGTCGATCTTCCACTCCAAACTG
This sequence comes from Picea sitchensis, assembly GCA_010110895.2. Lineage (NCBI taxonomy): Eukaryota > Viridiplantae > Streptophyta > Pinopsida > Pinales > Pinaceae > Picea > Picea sitchensis. The sequence continues at coordinate 40,963 of SNQJ01S0033910.1, forward strand.
GGATCAATGGCTGATAGCCTCTCTGGATCCGACGGCTTGTGTATTTTTAGGATTTGATGGGTCAAGAGTTCCTAACTCTTACCCTTTGCATTCTCGGTAGTCAAAATGCAGAAATCCTCCTTTCGAGAATTTCCCCGAAACCTCAACCGCTTGCCTTGTGTCCTCCTGTTGGACGATCACGATCCTTTCGGGATTTCATGGGTCAAGAGTCCTGACTCCTGCCCTTTGTATCTACCGGTATCCAAAATGCCGAAATAGGCCTTTTGTTCCCCTCTTCACATACGAGGGTTAAACCTCGTTCACCTTCTCCTAGATCTGATGGCTATCGGTCCATGCGCCCCGATCTGACGGCTGGTGTGATTTTGCGATGCAAGCAACCCCAAAATATCTTGTCACTTTGGACTCCAAACTCTGAAATGTTGAAATGCCGAAATATCCTTTCTTCTATTGCTCTATGTGCAAAGGAACTGTTTCTCCTGAGATTTGGGAATTGAATAAGTCCATCCTCTCACACTCTTTATGCTATTGAGTACTTCGCTAAACTCAGATCTGAAGTATTTCTTGTAAAGAAATGCTTCACACCCTCTTGGCGCTCTTTGGCTCGATGCACACCTAGAAGAGCTTACAGAGTGTTCAACAACTCTATGAGTGTCTCTCCTCGACACTTATTCTCTCTGAACTCGAAATAGATTCCCTCTTGTGAAAACTTGCACATGCTCAATGCCCTCCTAACAGAGATTTACAGAACCTTCAGTAGTTCTCTTTCTTCTCTGTGCCTTTCTTTGCATAGTTCCTCCTCTAGAGTATTCAGTAACTTTGATACTTCCTTTGAGTCTGTGAATCCTCCTGGTGTGCACTCCTTGCATATTCTTTCTGACTCTATAGAGCTCTGATGTGCATTCCTTGTGCTGGTTATAGAACCTCCAGTGTTCTATTGTGCACTCCTTGCATGGCCTAAAGAACGTAGACAAAATCCACCACTCAATCAGATAGACAAATTCTATCTATCCCTGTAGATAAAAATCTGACATACATCTACAACATTTCTTCATGAACATAAATACATGAACAACCATATGCAGGAAAAAAAACTGCTTTTCTATTAATCTGTATATCTATACAAATGTGTTTACAAAGGTTGGACTGTAAGAAGTCTCATCTCTCTCTCGAGACCTCTTTTCTCTGGTCTCTTCTCCTAATTCTCTAATATACTCTCTTTTCCTCTAGAGATTCTAATTACAAAAGAGGGCTCTCTCGAGCTTACCCTCCATCTCACCGTCTCTGAGCTATCACTATCACCGAGTGGTTCCTACAGCTATAGGATATAGATGAATGTCACAGACCTGATTGATCTGGACTTGCTGCAGGCTACCAATTAAGGCAACCTCAACCCCTTTCTGAACGGATGCGTGGTCTAGCATTAAAAGCCTTGCAAAATTTATTGAAATTCAAATTTTGAAAAACAAGAGGTCTGTGCCTCTCCCTTTCTTCATTAATGTGTGTTGGCTGGCTGGCATGTTACTGACGTGAAGTGATGCTCCTACATCAACTTGTTCTTCGAAGACTGAAAGTACATGCATGACTTGGGAATAGAGTTTCACTACTCATGGTTTCTAATCCTAATAGTGTTAATTAGGTGGATGGAGCCTCCCTACTCCTATTTTTGTTATAGAGTAGGTCGTTGTTATAGGACACTATACACATCAATGGGAAGGACTTCAGACGCAAAGAAAAGAAGTGGCAATGCTGACACCTTTTCCCAGTATCTTAGTGAGATCCAGGACAACATATCCAACACTTGGAGGATAACTCTGGAAGCAGTCGCACAATATCAAGGCATAGACAACTTTAGGGCTATGTGCCACAACATATGGATCCAAGTGCGTAGTCATCCAATTAAAGAATGGATGAAAATTTGATTCTACATCAATGCAAAGGAATTTGAAATGGAAATGTGAGACTGGCAGGATGACTGGAAGATCCCAGTCATCACCAAGGACATGCTAAAGGGAAATGAAGTGGAAGTAGGGTCATCCAAGAAACTTGGAGGATACAATGTTTCACCCAAAAATCCAACAAAATAGGGTAAGCCCAGTTAAAATCCAGCGTAGAAAAAGAAGGGCAATGCTCCAAGGAAGGATTTGTAGTTAGGGAAGAAGGACGATGTCCTAGTGCAAGAAGAAAAAGGAAGGGGGGTCACAATGACATAAGAAAATACTTAGACACCTACTCTACAAGAAACAGGGCCACCCAAGTGTCCAATTATACATACAGGGGTGCTACACAAGAAGGCCAAGGCCCATAGGCAAATGAAAAAGTTTATAATCACCGAGGAAGATGTTGATCTTGTTGCAGCGAGAGTATAGGATCGCGTAGAGGAGGAATTTTAAGAGGCCAAAAAGAAAATACGAAGTATATAGAATGAGTTCAATGATATCAGGGAGGTCTTAGAGAAGATACAAGTAGCACGAAGGTGTTAAAGGGGAAAAAAACCAATCTCCCTAACAAAAGAAGCAAAGGAAAGGACCACACCGAATGACGAAGACACTATCCAAACCATAGCGCAAGTAAGTCCAAGCTTGCAAATAACATTAGATATGTTGCAAATGGATGAGGCCATAGCCCATAAACCACTCAAATATATGGCATAGGTACAGTTGATAATAGAGAAGATACCAACAAAGGCATTGTACAAACTTCAAGTCAGTGTCACGCATGAAGTGTAATCATGAGCAAGGTCATATGCGACAAAATTGCAGATAACTAGAAATGGCAAGGATGACATAGAATTAGTGGTCAAGAAGGTAAAGCTCGAGAAAAAGAAGGAGAAACATCGTATAGACAAGTTATATTAGAAGCTGAAGGATTTTTTTACAAGGATTCCAGACAACACAAGAAGCCATGAGCAATGCAGAAGAACAAATCCAAATCATCATGCAGACACTCAAGAACTACAAGAAGGATATCAGGGAGCTTAAATAAAAATTAACCCCTATTACTCATCCTGAAGTCATGGATGAAAGGGAACAACATGAAGCCCTGTAAGTGGAAATGATGTAGAAAGAAGCTGAAAAGGTCAGGTAATTGTTTGACAAGACCGCACTGGAAGAAGATGATAGGGTCCAATAATTAGATTATCAAGTGGAAGTGATCAACACTGCAATATAGGAGCTGAAGCAGAGGCCAAATTTCATGATAATAACATATCGAGTGAAGTGCGCACAGGAGATGATGTCCCTGCAGGAAGAACTGAAGACTACGTAGAATAACAAGAAGGAAAGGCTAGCCCAGTTAGAGCCTCTCCAAGAGAAATTAGTGAAAATAATCATGAAACTGAAGAAGGAAAAGACACAAATTTCTTAGGATCATGTTCAGAGCACAAAATATCTCAAGGATCACAACATAATGTAGAGGGTAGAAGAGCTCACACAGAAAGCTACGCAAGGAAGAGCTAGAAGGGAAATTTCAAATCTTGGTAGAGGCTCTTCAGGGAGTCAAAACCACCTCAGTGGATCAAGACGATCCATATGTCATTATTGGGGGCCTATTGGACGCTGGCCTATTTTTAGGAAAGACCTATTTTGGAAGGAAATACCTAATTTTGGAGCATTCAAAACAACTGGCAAGAAAACAACATGCGGGAAAAGAAGGAAAAGCAACATGCAAGAGGTAAAAGGGGCTACTACTGATGAGTTCGTCAACCATCATCAATTCATCATCAATATCCATCCTTATTACAATCCTAATAACCATCATCAATTCATTAGTAATAGCCGAACTCATCTCAACATGAAAAGAAACATGCATGATATGACAATGTGTAGAAGGAACTTTTGTGCTTTTCTTCAATATTTTCGACCTGCTTCTATTGGATAGAAGGGGATTGGACCCAAGGCCATAGTGGTCACAGTGTCCTTCTGTTCAACTTCTTCCCAAATTGTGAAGAAGATAAACTTTTTCGTATGACAGAAGAATTTTCCGCATTGTTTTGTCAAAACAATAGTTGGAACTACCTCTAGGATCATGTAGAGGTGATCCCCTAGAGTAACATTGACACTATGGGGTCAATACTCATGAAAAACATGGATCTTCCACATATATGGTTGGCCCAAAAGAACATAGCAGACATCCAATAGGGAAACATTGCATCATACCTCATCCTTGAAGGGCTTGATGTCGTAGGACAGGTGATACTATCGACTAACACGAAGATCTCGTCCCTAGCGAAGCCACTTGATTTTGTATGGTTGTAGGTGTGGTGTTATCGACAATCCCAATTGTTCGATGACCACTATTGATATGAGGTTCTTCTATATTCCACTATCAACAATAAAATGTAGTGGGGTCCCCGTCACCCACATTTGTGAATGAAAAAGGTTCTCCCCCTATTTAGGATCTACTAGTTCTTCTGGTTGAATTGTTGCAGTCATGACAGTAGAAGTGGGCAATGCATCAATGATCTGTCTTCTTCCATTATTTTCTAAATCATATTATAATCAATATTTGAATACTTTTATTTGATCTCGACCACCATGATTGTTTTGAGTGACATCCATTAGTGTTGTGCCAGGGGATTTTTCAGAAATCGTACTACTTTCTAGTGTCCTTCATTTCCTTTCTGTTACCCTTATTTTTCATGTGGATTAGATGAGTTTTTCAATGGATTTTGTTAGGGGCGTCTTTATCATACTTTGATTGGTGCATATTTGTAGACCCAAACTCGTAATTTTTATGGTGCCTATATTTCTACTCAATTTTGACAACATATTGATAGGCAACTCCCAGCAATAAGATGTCCAAAAACTCCATTTTAGTTTGAAGGTACCTGTGTAGAACCCCACGGTATTTTAGAACCAAATGCCACTCAAAATATTTGATACCAATCTTGATGTGCAACGTATGAAATGTATTGGTTAACTCTGACACTGCTTGGACCTTCTCTTGACGCAACGTGGTCCATCTCATGTTTTGGTCGTCATAGTTACCAGGAGGATAATATTGTTCATTGACCTCATCCACAAAAGATTCCCAAGTGGGCTCAACCCCATATATTCCATACTTCTCTATGGAAATTTTCTACCAGAGAGTTTCCCACTAATGTTTGACATGGGGGAGAGCCTTAAGGAGTGCGATGATGATAGTTTTCCTATCCGAAAAATTATGAACATAGAATTAACCTTCTAGCATATTTAACCATTTTTCTAAGGAATCTGCACCTATCTGACCTTCAAATATGGGAATATAAAATTTGACTTGTAACTTGAAAGGAGAGGTGATTCCAAAGTGTCTGTTTGATGAATATGCACCTATTTTTATCAGTAGGCATTGAAGGATGTGGGAAAACCTCTCCATCATTTCATCCCTCTGTTGTGCAAGAGCTTGCTCAAGCAACAAATTAATAGAATCGTTTGCTCCGTCGCTTTTATTTTTTTCTTCCATGGAGGGTTTCTTAGGGGTGCGAGAGTGATTATCCTCAAGAGAGATAACCTAGATACCATACTTTCTATACTCAGACCTCATCAGGGACATGCACTGAAAAATGATCAAGAACAACCTACTTTGATACCATTGATCCAGATTATTTTTGGCACGAAATGAGAACGGATATATAACAAATAAATGTACAAATACATATCAAATATCCAATAGTATAACAGATATATATCATAGATATAACCATAAACACAGAGATACAATAATACACAATTTCTATTAATTAGTGAAATGTACAAAATTGTAGAAATACAGAGTCAAAGACTCACTAGAATGGTGACAACTTATCTCTGAGAAGAGATGTGATGGTGTTATAACCCTAATTTGAACCATACATGCTTACCTGGCATTAGGCCATCTCAGATCCCTTCTTTTCCAAAAGCACTACTGAACAACTCTTTAAAAAACCTCTTTTATAAGGGCCCACACACCCTACTCCATTACTGCACACGTGTACACACTATCTGACCTACAACAACCCACGTGGGCCGACAAAAGCACGAAAAAAGGAAAGTTGCCGACATAACACATAGATTTGGGTGAGTTAACTAAAACTATCGGCCATGCATGGCCGAGGGTTTGTCCAAATACCTAGCTTCTTCTAGCCTATAAAAGAAGGGTTAGGGGTCCCATTTGGAAGAGGGAGAAAAAAGTAAAGAAACTCTACCCAATTTCATATTCCCATTGTCCCAACCCTTTAGCCATCCTTGTGCAAGAAGAGATAGAAAGCAAAAAAGTTGGAGGACATTTGAAGAGGAGCCCAGGATCAGGATTCATGGAGCGGTGGCCGGTCTCGAAATTGTAAGTTGATTCATTAAAGTTAATAATAAAGAAATGGTTTTCCCATCTCACTATATGAGTTCTTCATAGTTCAGTAAATATATGTTTGAATCTCTAACCCATTAGTCTGTAGGTAAAATGTATGTGTAGTTTGTTTCTTTTTTTGTACGCAGATCAATATTGAGAGGATAGCTGCCAACAAGCAATCAAGCATGAAGGGGGATTGACATCAACCATCCGGAACAAGGTATGTTGGTCTAACCATATATTTGCTGAAAAGAAATGGGGATTAAGTCTGGGACGAAAGTAGAAAGTAGTTTTCTTTTGGTCATATCTGCATGCATACTATAACCCTATTTGCTAGTTCGTAGGGGGATTTCCCACCACAACAGAATTGGCGACCATACTCGGGAAGTCTCTAGGGTTCCTGGGAGTATTTTTTGGGTAGTTTTAAAAGAATAGTTTTTTTGCCTGTTTTTTGAAGTTTTTGCAAAGTCTGAGCTAGCAGAGAGTATGGTTTTCCATACCAATTGTCTCTGTTATTTGCTTGACTGTGTTTTTTCGAGACCCACAGAGGTACATGCGGTCTGCATAAGGTCTGCACGTGTGTACCCGCACCCTACTCTCTTACAACCCGTGTGTAAACGCTAGCTGAAGAAGTAGTAGTAGCGTATAGATTCCAGAAAATTTTTGAGGCAGTCATCCTCTTCCCTGTCAGAATCAGACATTCTCAAGGGTTTTCTGGAATTCTTTCTAAGTCATGGTTGTTTGCATTCTTGTCTCAGATTGGTTTGTATTACGAATTTTTTCCTTACATTGTTTTCTTTTTCTGTTAAAGATAGTGTCCAAGCCTTCAAGAGATCCTGGTTCATAATATCAATGGTATCTTCTTGGTTTGTATTGTCTTTTGTTATTTGTTTTTAGAGTTTTAGAGATACACACGGCATGTAGAAGGTTAGCACACGTGTACATGCACTCTGTCTCTATACAACTCGCGTTCACACGCTTGCTGTTGGATTATCAGTAGCGTTCTTGTATAGGATAGTTTTTGTTGAGGGTAAGACAGTCATCCTTTCCCTTGACAAGAGTTATACCTCTTAGGTTTTTGAATCTCTGTCCTAGTAGTCAGTAGCTTAGGGTTGATCTTAGCCTTAGCTAGCTTTTTTCATTTAAAAGTTGTCATTAAATTTTTTTTCTTTAGGGTTTTTAGACAAGTGTGAGAGTCATTTTTTAAGTTGCTAGGGTGTGATTTTTTGAAGTGATTCTTTGTGATCAGAGATAAGGACAAAATTGTTTTTCTTGGTTTTTTACTTGTTGGTATTTTTCCTTTTTTCTTTATCAGCATTTAAATAAATAAAAAAATTCTCTTTCATTTTCTTGTTTGGTTGAAAAGTGTGACTTTGCATTAGTAACCAAGGAAAGGTATTTTATTTCATAAGTTATTTACAATTTACTTAGATCATAAGTAGCTCGTAGTTGAGTGAAATTCTTTTTTAGTTTTCTATCCAAAAAATCTTAGAAAATTTTAAATTTTTTTTTTTTTGAAAAGTTGTTGGAATTTTGCATTAAGTGAAAGTTTTTGTTTCCATATTTTTATTCATTTTCACTTTTGTCTTTTACACATAACCAGTTTCACTTTCATACCCCTTGACATAAGACAAGCCATAAAATTAACGCTAAATCTAAAATTTATTAGACTTTTATGTTTGTAGGGTTAACCAACTAGTTCAGGATTAGGGCCTTGGATTAGGCTGGAGAGGAAACTCTCCAAGGCCATTAAAATCAAACATTGGAGTCTGAGTTAGGGAGTGTCCAAGTCCAGTATCGTGAAATTTATCCGGGACCCCCCTCTAACACAGGGGATAAACACAAGGTCGCATGCGAAAAAGTGGCAGAAATAACCCTTCCAAAGATGGACCAATCGTAGTGGAGAACACATATAGAGGGCTTGTCTTGGGATTCCGTCGATTGCATTTTCCATGGGGCTTCATGGGTCTCAAATTCATTCAAGGTCCTCATTTGTCTTCCAGACCACTTTATTTCGATACCCTTGATAGTTTTTGGGTTCGATACCCTTCTCATTGTGGTCTACCCGACTTTCGATTGTACCCGCCTCGTGACTGTTCACACGCTGGAAACCTAGTTGCCTATTTTTTTTAGGGACATACACAAGTGACTGCTGGGGTATACTGTGGTACCTAGGAAAAACATCGGGCCAGGCTTTACAGAGTATACTTGGAGGGTTCTTCCGTTTTCGAGTTTCACTTGCACCGGTAAGTTGCTCTAGTGTTGGTTGTTGTAACTGTTCTTCCAATTAATTTAGTGTTTTCCTGTCTTATCAAATAGGGAATTTTTTACTGTGTGTTACTTCTGAACATTTAAACTACCCTAGAGTGTCTTTGATCTTCTCACACAGTGGAGGATCATGAGCTCTACCAGTCATGAAGGAATCTTGGCCTGCTGTCGGTTACACTGGAGCCACCCCCGCCACCACTAAGGCGAAATCTAGACCAACAAGGGTCTTTTGAAGCGACCAGGTCACAAGAAATTGTGCCCGACCAACATATAGAGGAATCAAACATCTTAGACCTTGGAATGCATGATTTTGTTCTGGTTGAAACTTCTACCACTGATCTTTCGGCACCCACCATCGTATCGATTTATCCTTACGAGTGCCAGACAGTGTTGCATGCAGCAATGGAAACAAATGTTGTTACTCCTTCTAGGAATTCTTCAATTCCCACTACGGTCATCACCATAGGAGAGTTTTCACCTCCTAACCCATCGTCACTCGTCCAAGTCACCATGGTCTTGATTGCCTCTACATTGCACAGTGGTCTGATCCCGTCTTTGGCGGCGTCCACAACCCTTTTCACACCAAGTGCGACAGGCCCTCCGTTCTCATACGGGATGCCTAGTTCAGGTACAAGTCATGTACTTTCCTACTCCAATTTATAGACTTCAGGTCTGAGGCCAGGGATCTATATCACTCCTCTGCAAGTTCACATGGGGGGCACTCCTGCTCCTTTTAATGATTTCCCTTATAGAGGAGTTCATATACCTCCTTCGTCCCCTTCACTCGGCGGCTCGCATCAACAATCCGCCGGGAAACCTACACACCATAGTTTATTTGGAGCAGGGAGTCAAGGACCACCTTCGCATAATATGTCGGTAGGATCGACATCATTTTCTTTGATTGGAACGTTTGGTAACAATGCCTTCTCTTCAGCCTCCTTCTCGACTCAGGGCAATCCCAATTTTGGACAACCTATTCCTATTCAGGATACTATTCATGCACAGGGGGAAAACCTAGGAACTTCTTCTGCATCAGGGCCTTGGAATTCTTGGCAGGGATCCGTTCCCTCATTTGGAATGTCGATCTGGGGTAATTCTTTCCACAATCAATGGAACCCCAGACAAGCTACTATGCCTATCCCCATGGGACCGGCATGGGGCAACCCTTCCCAAAGTCCTTCGAATGTAATGCATGCCCAACCATCTATGTCCTATTTTGGAAATCATTTGATGATGTCTCCACATACAAAAAATCCATACACTGGCCAGGGCCATGGTTTCTACCAGAATCCGAGCCAGTAGCTGAACTTTTCCTGCAACCTGGTGCCAGTCAAACTCTAGGCCTCTTTTTCCCAGGTTATCACCAACAACCCAAACTACCCTTCTTGACAACTTTGCACTTGCCATATTTGACAAGGTTGTTGAATGACCCTATCTACCACGATCCGTGTTGGCCTCCTATGCCAACGATGTTTTCTTCAGACATCCCAAAGTTCGAAGCCAATCCTAACGAAGATCCAGAAGATCATGTGACTACCTTCCATCTTTGGTGCTCATCTAACTCGTTGAAAGACAACTTCATACAGTTGCGATTGTTTCAACGTACTCTCATTGGGAGTGCCGCAAAATGGTACATTGAGCTCGATCGCTCAAGATACTCTTCCCTCAGCAGACTAGCAATGGCTTTCCTAAACCATTTCTAGTTACCTATGAGATACGACGCTAGCACATAGTTTCTTGCCAATTTCGAAGAGACAAAAGCGGAGCATATCTCTGATCACATTTGAGAATGGAGACGTCGGAAGAGTTTAATTAAGGTGCCATTCCCACCAACATTCCTACTTGAGTGGTTCCTTAAGTCTTTGGTCCCGCAGTTATCCAAAGACGTCATGACGTTGGGAGTATTCTCTGAAGAAGATGTCATCATGAGAGCTCAACAATTTGAGCGCATCTATTCTCAGTCCGGTTTATTATACAACATCTTGCCAGATGTGCCACACTCAATACTTGATAAAAATAGATAGAGAGCTAGACCACATGCCGATGGTATTGTTGGTTCAGCACAAACAAAGCCCACTGAGAAATTGACGAAGTAGTTGCAGTAGTTATCTATACAACACACAACGGCCAGCCAAACTACTACTTTGGCTGCTCCCCCTACCAAAACGTCGGAGGTACACACAGTGCAATCAACTAACCCAAAGGCCACCCAGCAGCCTAAAGGAAAGAAAAATCAATGAAAGAAGGGTAAGGGGGATAAAAACCCTACCGATAATGCTGGAGAGGACAACACTAAGAAACCAAAGGCGAGCTATCCATGCAACTTGTGCGTAGAAGACCACCCGACCCATCTATGTCCTCGGCTTGCAGAAGCCCAAAAATTTGTAATGCAACAATAGCCTGTTGTGTTGACCAATCCATTTCAACATGGGAAAAATCTAACCCAAGTTTCTGCAAGCATGGAATGGGGAAACTAAGAACCCTCTCCACCTGCAAACAACCCCGCATCCATGAACATATATATGGTGAGGGGTGATTCTTTTATATCGACTAGAGCGCATGACTATAGTAAACCAAGCACTTCTGAGAAGGGTAAATAAGTTTAACTCCCATCTCTTCCTCTACGGATTGAGAAGATGTTGGGTGAAACAATGACATGCATTCCAAAAGGCGCATTCAAAAGAGCTTCTCATAACCCAAAGGCAAGGGCTGCCCAGAACTACTCTGTGGTGGAAGATTTATCACAAACCCCTTGTGCGATGTCCGCTTTGGAGGTCCTCCAAAGCTTCCCTTCCTAGAGGAAAGCCTTGTTAACCACTTTAGGATCTACCGAGACTTGTAATCTGGGTACAATCATGCTGGATACAACCGACTTAAAACCTCATTTGCCTTACCACGTAGTGTTTCAGATAGTAGTGGCTTATCCCATGAAAAGTTTTACTCGGAATATCTTTCGCACAGTGATTAATGAGGGCGCCTCAACATGCGTGATGTCGTTGGCATGTTGGAAGGCCGTTGGCCAGCCCGTTTTTTCTCCGTCACCTACTCTCCTCACCTCTTTCAATGGTTCATTCTGACCACATGGTATCATTCCTTCTTTCCCAGTGCAGTTAGGAGGGAAGAGCATGTGTGTCGAAGTAGAGGTAGTCAATGCTCTCCTCGACTATAACCTCTTGTTAGGAAGGAGTTGTACTTATGCCATGAAAACTGTGGTTGCTACAGTTTTCCAGGTCTTGTTGTTTCCACATGAGGGCCAGGTAGTGACCATCGATCAATTATATTTCTCCAGACCTGACCCTGCATTGGGGGCATCCACGGTCCCGATGATTGATAATCCTGAACCAGGTGTCATCAACGTAGGGGTTGGTTTGTGCCCATCTTTGATGGGTACCTTTTATTACCCGCCCCCTCAAGGCGATATCAAGTTTATATCCAATCACCATAAGGTTGAGATTTTTCAAGTTTTTTCGTTCCGCAAGACTTACTTCGACGATATGTGGATACTTCCTTCCCCATCGGCCACGATGGATGGGACAGGGCACCTAGGCATGTCAATGCCCTTGTCTGTAGCTGAAGTAGTGTACTCTTGAGTCCATCAAACTTCATCCCACACTGATCCAACTCCTGCACAAGAGTTCGATCCACTTCTAGAGCCTATTTGGGCTTAGGGTTCTCTCACTCACACCTATTCATTAGACTTAGTCTTTCCCTCTGATGAAGCAATAATTGAAGCAATGAATACTCCGGATAAACCCTGGAAAGATCTTCATCACAGATAATACTTCCTCCTAGAGTTAAGCCAAATTGAAGTGGGATAATTCACCATGACTATGATGGGAGATCAGTCTTGTCCTATTAATCCCTTAGCTACACATGAGGTTTATGTTGAGGGTAATATGGAAACTATCGCTGAAACCTTACTTATCAATATCTCCCAAAACCATGGCGTTGTGGAGAATGTCTTCGTCGGAGCTGACTGCTCCCCCGAAGAGATTCAAATTTACACATATCTTTTTAAAGAATTCCGCGACGTTTTCACCTGGTCTTATGAGGAAATGCCAGACATTGATCTAAAAATAGTTGAACATGAAATCAAAACATATCTAGATGCCAAGCCTGCCTAGCAGAAACTTCGTCCAGTTAACCCCAAGAAAGCAACAACCATTAAGGTTGAGGTTGAGAAATTGCTAAATGTCGGTTTTATCTATCCTTTCCATTTGACCCAATGGGTGTCAAACCCCATGCCTGTCAATAAAAAACAAGGCACAATTCGTGTATGTACAGACTTTCGTGATTTGAACAAGGCCTATACCAAAGATAATTTTCCCACACCTTTCATCGACCATATCATTGATGAATGTGCGAGTTGTAAAGCCTTTTCTTTAATGGATAGTTTTTCGAGATATAATCAAATACAAATCAAACCCGAAGACCAACACAAAACGACATTCATCTGTCCATGGGGTACATTCGCGTATAGTAAGATGCCTTTCAGTCTAAAAAATGCTAGAGCCACCTTTTAGCGGGCCATGTATTTTGCTTTCCATGACCTCAAGCATATAGTCGAGGCCTATTTATATGAGTTAGCATCTTGATCTTGCAAGAGAACAGATCATCCCACACACCTCCGACTTATCTTCGAACGTTGTTGCTACTTTCATATTCGCTTGAATCCAAACAAGTGCAGTTTCTGCGTAACTTCAGGACAATTGTTAGGTTTCATAGTGTCAACAATAGGGATCATGGTCGATCCTCTCAAGGTTGATGCAATAATTCATTCCCCCCCCCCACGCACAATCATTCAACTTCAGAGTCTACAGGGAAAGGTGAATTTTCTAAGACGCTTTATCACTAACTATGCTGAGATCACCAAGGGATTCATGAGATTACTTAAAAAATACGTTCCTTTTTATTGGGACGATGTTGCTCAACGCTCTTTTTCCGCATTGAAACATGCACTCACAACTTCCCCTCTGCTCCAACCACCTAACTATAACAAGGATTTCCTATTATATCTGGCTGCAACAGAGTCAACCATTAGCATGGTCCTAGTTTAGGAAGATGACTTGTTCTCATAATATGTCATCTATTACATGAGTCGAGGCCTTGTAAGACTGGAACTCAATTATTCTCATATCGAAAAACTTGTGTTGGCAGCAGTCCATATTGTTCAATGGTTCCATCATTATTTTCTGTTTCGCAAGACCACCGTCATTACTGTCGTGAATCCATTTCAGTACATGTTGAGACAACGGGTAATAGGTGGAAAAATCAATATATGGATAGTCATCCTCCAGGAGTTTGACTTGGATTTCATTTTAGCGAAGTCCAAAAAGTCACTGGTATTTGCAGAACTTATTTCAAAACTTTCAGTTGAGTAAGGTGATATTGTGCTCGAAGAGTCTCCTATTAGAGGAGATATGTTTTTGATCACCTCTTCAGATCCCTGGCATGGAGATATACTTATCTATCTCCAGAATTTGAAGTGCCCCACTACTTCTTCTTGTGATGAGAGTCGACACATATGCCATCAGGCTAAGAATTATCTCATACTCGATGATACATTGTATCATAGAGGTGTAGACTACATCCTACGCTGATGTCTCACTCACGAATAAGTGGTTATCGTGATTAACGATTTCCATACTAAAGCTTGTGGTGGTCACTTGTCTGGGTTGGTAACAACCCAAAATATTCTATGTGCAGGTTACTTCTGGCCGACACTTATCAAGGATTGTATCGAATCAGTCAAGAAGTGCCACCCATGCCAAATCTTCTCTCGGAATATGAGGGAACATGCCGCTCCCATGTTTCCTGTCATCACAGTTGGTCCCTTCACTAAGTGGAGGATTGATTACACTACATGCAACCCTCCTTCAACAAGGGGGAACCACTATATCATCGTAGTTGTAGACTACTTTACAAAGTGGGTTGAAGCTATGCCAACGTTTAAAGATGATGGAGAGACTGCATCTCTCTTTTTATTCAACCAGATAATAGCAAGGTTCAACGTCCCAAGGGAGATTGTCACCGACCATGGAAATCACTTTCAAAACCAGATGATGACCGAGTTAACGTCAAAGCTTGGGTTACGGTAGGAACATTCGTCACCTTACTATACCCAAGAAAATGGTCAGGTGGAAGCTATGAACATAACTCTTAAAACCATTCTACAACGAACGATCAACTCAACCAAGTCAAATTGGCATTTGATGTTATACTCAACATTATGGTCTTACCGAACATATGTTAATACTACAACCGGTTTCTCACCTTTCCAACTTGTTTACAGGCTGGAGGTAGTCTTGCCTATCGAATGTCAGATCCTGTCTCTAAAGTTGGTAGTACAGTTATTTCTAGACACTTGTCCACTTGAAGAACGATTACTATACCTTGAGCATCTCAATGAGTAGCATCGTGATTCGGCTCTGACCAATGAGGATCACAAACATAAGGTCAATTGTCAGTATGATAGGTCCGTTCATCCTCATATTTTCTCTGAAGGCATCCTTGTCCTGGTCTATGACCAAGATAAGGACCCCCTGGGGGCAGGAAAATTCAAACCCATGTGGTTCGAACCTTTCATCATAAAAGAGGTTTTAAAAAAGGGCGCTTATCGTCTGGTTGAATTTGAAGGGAATGCTTTGGCAGAGCCTAGAAATGGGCTCTACCTCAAGAAGTAATACTCATAGGCAGGACACTGTGGGCAACGTTTTGTAACATATGTATAGTCTTTGTACTATTACTTTTTAGTTTCTTTTAGTGTTATGGATGTGTCATTGATGTTATCTTTCGTCACTATGGAAGATGTCAAGTGATTTTGAGGTGTTTGTTGGGTATGCAGATGGTGCTAGTCGGCACACTCGGAGGCTTGCCTCCGCAGCTTGGGTAATCTTTACACCTCAAGGCCAGTTATTATCTTTCGGAGGTATATGCTTAAGTGACACCACAAATAATGTCACCGAGTATAGTGCAGTTATTGAGTTGCTTTGTGACACTTTGTCATTGGGTATCTCTCATCTCCAAGTCTATCTCAATGCTCAACTGGTTGTGTCTCAGTTAAACATAGTATACCAGGTTCATGATCCAACTTTACACCGACGATTCCTTAGGCTATGTCGCTTAGAATGAAAATTTGATTATATTACATATTTTCATGTTCCTAGAAGATTAAACCAAGTTACAGATACTCTAGCTAATCAAATTTTATATTGGCATCTTGCACACATATAAAAGACACAAAAGATACATGTTTTTGCACACATGATCCATAAGACACAAAAGACCAAAAAAACCATATATAATATCATAAAGTAACCAGAGTACATCGGTGGATGCAAGCGCCTCAAAAATAGGACCAATAATGAGTCATAGGGCTTATGCCCTCAAAAAATATATATAAGTAGTGCTCGTGGCACGTCAAAATGTCTAACTAATGTCAGGGCTTGTGGGCCCTATTATACTGATCCACAACATTGGCTAAACGTCGAAACAACTGAATCCATGTCCATGGTGCCCCCACTACATGAGGCTACATAGATGGTGGTAGGTCCTCAATCTTTTCCATCGGGACCATGCTAGTGAGCACAGTAAAGTTATTCTTGAATCTTCTCAATACCCTCTCAGCCTCCCCTGATGGAAGATCTCCTGCTACTACTGGTCCCCCTGTGGTGGCAGGTGCGGCCCCTGGCCGAGGACGAAGCTTGTTCCTTGCATAGTCAGCGGGTCGCACTGGTCCCACATCTGTACACAATGAACACATATCCGTCAAATACTCTGGCATAACAAAAAAAAATGATATATATAACAAAACAGCATAAAAATTACATATGTTTAAAACACAAAAAAACTACAAAGGTGGAGACTCACCCATCTCCCCTCGCTCCTCACCAGGAGGTACTGGTATCTTAGGGTCTCTCAACAAATCAATACCAGCATAGGGGTAATCCTCTATAATTGGGATCTATCGTGAAAACCACGCGAAGAAGTCATCATCGAAGGACTCATTGTTCCTTCCACCACCCTATCGCGACAGTGATACTACCCATCTACAAACAGCAGGAAGAGAGGCTTGATGTCCTCATACCACTACTCGAGGGCTAAAACTAAGAACTCTCTCAAAAAAGAACAAACATAGAATGGTCCCGAACCCGAAGTTCCTATGTGTCCGTAAACGACAATCTGTCAACTACATTTTCATACACTCAAGCAATGTGGTACTCTAATAAAAAACTTGTGCATTTAAGCACTGGACTGCACAGTTCATCTGTGCACGGGACACCTGATGTAGAGCCACAAAACCAATAATTCGCCCAGTAAGAAATACTATCACCTGTAGCAATAAGTCAATGATATTCCTTATGGGAACTTGCGTGCTCAAGCGGTCTGTATCATCTGAACAATATAGACCTATCAATTCTGCTATGTTATGCATCCCCGAAGGAAAAGTCCGGAAGTTGACTAGTTCCGCTCTCCTTGAGAGGCCAGTAAAAAAGTAAATGTCCTTGACTGTGAGCATCAATGACTCCCCTCTAACTTGAATGCCTATGCATCCGGATGCCAGTAATCAACCAAGACATTCAGTAGCCTAGGTTATGCCCGCATGAAAGGACATAGGAAAAAATTGAGTAACCCACATTGCATCAAAGTAGCCACAACATTGGGGTCTTCCCCGACCAACTCATTCACTTCTTCATGCTCTCTTTCTCTCCAATGGACATACATCCTGCAAAACACCAAGGTTTAGGAGGGTTAACCCTTGATTTTTAAACCTTTTTCATTCAATAAGGGGGTCCACGCATGCTGTAATGGTGATAGTCGTGTGTACACACGTGAATATTTTACTCTACCCGAATGTACATGTGTGCAGAGTTTACTCTACCCGAATGTACACGCGGCCTGTCCTGAGACAACCCGCATGGACCTAGGGCCGACCTTTTAAAGGTCGACGCCCCCCTAAAAAATGAAACCCAATGCAAAAATAAAGACTTAAAATGAAAGATAAGGGAATTTTTACTTACTTGGTCCGAACAGAAGTTTGTTTCATCCACTGTAGCTCCTAGAATCACCGCTTTTGACAAAAAGGGTCTTTTGGCTCCAAAGTCAATTTCCAAATGAACAATGGTGATAATGAACTGCCAACTTCTATTTATAGACTTTTTGGCCTCTCTTTTGTCACTTTTTTGGCCTCCCTTATCATTTTCTTTATACCAAAAACCATTTAGAGTGATTCATGAGTTGCATAGGAGGGATATGATCGGGTATTGGGACAAGTTTTTGGAGTTTTGAGTAATTTTCGAGGGTCCGTGATTTTTTTTTTTTTCCGAGGATCAACTTGAGCATATAGGTTAGGTTTCTACCTTGATTTTTGTATCTTGTTGTCTTTTTCCTTTGCCATAGGATCGATCTCATCAGGTTGTGACATGGAACCATCATAGCTTCTTTAAAAGTGTCGCAAATTGGTGGTAGAGCTTATTGGAACATGGATGCCCTAGGTAGATCCAGGTTGCATTATGGTATCCATGTTGTCTCTAAAACACTGTAGGCTTGGGAGTCCTTGTAGTTTTTCTTGAATATGAGTTTGAGCCTCATTTTCATGATTCTTCTTCGCTCTTGGCCTCACCCTCAGGACTCCGAAAAAATAACGGGTCTTCTTTTAAGCCCTTTTTCAGACCCTCTAAACATGAAAATATTTCCAGGTGATCTTGTGACCTTTCATGCTTGTTAAACTGAAATTTGAAGACACGTCTGTCCGGCGGTAGTTTACCCCTTTTTAGGTCAGGACGGTCAATTGTACAAACAAAGTTATACTCTATAGAACTTCAGTTCTATAGAAGAGTACTCTCAGGTATAATTTTACCCCTTTTTTGGGCTTGAGAGACTAAACTTACGAAAAAGAAACCCCCACGGAGTCCATAGTTAAGCTCTTTTCAGACTCCCTAAAATTGAAAAGATCGCCGAGTGACCTTATTCTTTCACTCATTAAATTGATCCAGAAAAACATTCCTGGCGGAGTCCATAGTTAATCTTTTTTCAGACTCCTTAAAAATGAAAAAATGGCCGAGTAATCTTGTCCTTATCACACTCGTTAAAATGGTTTTGAATAGACGTCTTGTCAGTGCTAGTTTACCCCTTTTTCGAACTGACTAGACTATCTTCGAAAAAGGTACCCCAATGGAGTCTCCTTTTATGTTTTTTTAGACTCTCTAAATATGAAAAACCACCGAGCTTACCTTCTCTGGGCTCGTTAAACTTACATCAAAGGACGTTACCATTGTGTGTTTTGTTAACCGTGTCTGCATATCTTATATGCTAGCCTTGTAACAGTTTGCTTCTGCGTTTGAACACCCTTGGCCGCTAGAGGATTTTTCCTGAGTACCATTATTTTGGACATCAGTCTTGTCCTTGTGCCTTGAATGTGTATGTTTGCAACACTCATTCCTCCATTATAACATAACATTCCTTTATTCTTTTTACCAAAATTATTGAAAAAGACAAAAGAAAAATCAAATATACCCCAAAAGGAGGAAGGGAAAAGTATTTTCTTTATTAGCATCATAATGAGTCACCCTTGGATAAAGCACATATGTCTGTTTGTTCGTCAAAATATGGGATGTAATACGACCTTAGGAAGCTGTTCTCACTACATAGAGTTGTGTCCTCCTCTGTTTGGCTATTCTTCCAAACATATGGAGAGTTTGTGTTGCGTCCTTCTTCATAAACTTATGATTAATGCGATGCTGCCTAAGTCTCATCATTTGTCGTGTTGTTATCCAAGGGAAGTTTCTACCAAGCCTGAGTCAGCCCCTTTGCAATTTGTCTCTTTCCTTCATACCCATCCATCCTGAATGTCCTATCAAGTCCTTGCTCAAAATTAATGAAGCCTTTAGTCTGATCATCAAGATTATCTAGTTCATGACTGACTAGCCATCGAAGACCTCTGGGTAGTGAAGTCGTACACTCATATTACACTCCTACCTTGAGTTTTGAAGATTTTGAAGTTGTTGCTCGAGCTCTGAAGATCTCATCTCCAACCATCAAGCTGTATCAACNTTTGTGACTACACTTTATATAGTTATTTGACATGGATCTACAATGTATTTGATTGGTAGCCATGATTCTATTTTATCCTGAGCATGCGTATGCCCGCCTCGGTGAGACATATGTTATTTTGCAGATGGCACCTCCAGGTTCCTGGTCCCTGCGCTCACTTGTTCGGCACATCAGTAAACATTGGTAATGTATTTTGGCCATCAGATGCTCTTCTGACCTCACACATTAG
>SNQJ01S0033910.1:60821-73134 GCA_010110895.2 Picea sitchensis
CGCGGAGCGGTGGCCGGTCTCGACATTGTAAGTTGATTCATTAAAGTTAATAATGAAGAAATTCTTTTCCCATCCCACTATATGAGTTCTTCATAGTTCAGTAAATATATGTTTGAATCTCTAACCCATTAGTCTGTAGGTAAAATGCATGTGTAGTTTGTTTCTTGTTTTGTACGCATGTCAATCTTGAGAGGATAACTGCCAACAAGTGATCAAGCATGAAGGGGGATCGACATCAACCATCCAGAACAAGGTATGTTGGTATAACCATGTATTTACTGAAAAGAAATGGGGATTAAGTATGGGACGAAAGTAGAAAGTAGTTTTGTTTTGGTCATATCTGCATGCATACTATAACCCTATTTTTTAGTCCGTAGGGGGATTTCCCACCACAACAGATGGATATGATCATTTGAAAGAATATGATTGTTACAATGAGGCTCCAAAGGAAATTTTAACATAAAAAAAATACAAAACTCTAAAACCAGAAGATGAAAATCCAAAAGGTTTGTGGGGCCCAATGGGGGTAGTTGATACATCAACTTCCTGGGGGCGTAATGTTTGCATACAATCTCTATTTGGGGAACTTTATACATCATTGAAAAGGTCTATTTGAGAAAACACATTTTGACTAGCCAAGTCTAGGTCATTTGGCAATCGCTTGGGCCTGAAATCCCCAAAAAATGTCATTTCACGCCTTAAGATGACCCTGAAAGTTTAGGACCTGAAAAAGCATGGAAAAACTGCCAGGGTGGAAAACTCTATTTTTAGCCTATGGAATAGGTGGGTGGCCACTGATATCCATCTGGATCAATCATCCCTCCTTATGAAGCAATGGTATCCATTGCATTGAGTTCCCATGGGATATGGGGAAGTGTTTGCTGAATCTGAACCTTGGTGAGTTGCTTGCCTTACTGGAGAAGTTGTGTTTCTTGGCTTGTAGGAGGTTGTCACAAACCTAATGTTGGGGGGGTTGGAACTTTTTAAACAATTTGAATGCTTGAGATGACGATTTATAGAAGGAATCTTGGTTCTTTTCTTCAATATTATCGACCTTGTTCTACTTGATAGAAGGGGCTTGAAACGAGGTCGTAGTGGTCACAATGTCCTTATGTTCACCTTTTTCCTAAAATGTGAAGGAACAAAACTTTTCCATATGAGAGATGACTTTGTTGCATTGTTTTTTCAAAATAGTAGTCAAAACTACCTCTAGGATCATGTAGAGGTGATCACCCAAAGTAAAAATGACACTATAGGGTGGAGACTCATGAACAACATGGTGCTTCCACATATATGTCTGGCCTAAAATAACATCACAGACATATAGTAGGGAAACATCGCACAATACTTCATCCTTGAAGGGCTTGATGCTATAGGATAGGAGACATCATCGATTGACACGAAGATCTCGTCCCTCGTGAAGCCATCCGATGTTGTATGGATGCATGTGTGGTGTTTTCGACAATCCCAACTGTTCGACATCCTCTTCTTAGATGAGGTTCTTTTGTCTTCCTCTATCAAAAATAAAATGCAGCGAGGTCCCCTTCATCCACATCTGTGAATGAAAAATTTGCTCCACCTCTTCAAGATCTGTTGGTTCTTCTGGTTGAATTTTTGCGGTTGCGACAGTAGCATTGGGGTCTGCGTTGATGATCTATCCTCTTCCATTATTTTTTAAATCAGATTATGAATTAGGATTCATCTTGTTTTCCTTGATCTTGACCACCAATGATTGTTTTGAGAGACATTCATCAGTGTTGTGGCATGGGATTTTGTGGAAATCGCAACACTTTCCAGTTTCATTCTTCGTCTTTATGTTACCCTTCTTTTTGTGTGGTTTGGACAGGTTTTTGGGAGGTTGTTTATTAGGGCCATATTTATCATACTTTGGATGTTGGGTATTTTCAAACCTAATCTCCCATTTATTCTAGTGCCTAAATTTATGCATGATTTGGACAACATATTGATAGGTATCTCCCAGTGAGGAGATGTCTAGAAAATCAATTTCAATTTGGATGTACCTGTGTAGAGCCCCACGGTATTTCACAACCAAATGATTCTAAAAATATTTGATACCCAACATGGTTCATAATGTATGCAATGAATTAGTGAACTCTAACACTACTTGGCCCTTCTCTTGATGTAGTGTGGTCCATCTCATGTTCTGGTCATCGTAGTTACCAACATGTTAATATTGTTCCTTGACCACATCCACAAAAATCCCAAGTGGGATCGACCCAATATATTCTAGAATCCTTTGTGGAAATTTGGTCCCAATAAGTTTCCCACCAATGTTTCACATGGGGGATCACCTTAAGGAGTGCGAAGGTTATATTTTTCGTGTCAGAAAAATTATGAACAAAGAAATAACCTTCTAGCATATTTAACCATTTTTCTAGGGCATCCACATCTATCTCACCTTCGAATACGCGAACATAAAAATTGACTTGTACCTTGAAAGTAGAGGTGCTTCCAAAGTGTCTTCATGATGAAGATGTGTCTGTTGGTATCGGCAGGTGTTGAAGGATGTGGGAAAAATTCTCCATCATTTTGTCCCTTTGTTGCATGAAATCTTGCTCAAGCAACAAATTAATAGAATATTTTGCTTTGATGCTTTTATTTTCTTCCACCATGGAGGGTTTTTTTAGCATGTGAGAGAGATTGTCCTCAATAGAGACAATCTCAAGACCCAACTTGTTATACTCATACCTCGTCGGGTACATGTACTGAAAAACAATCAAGAGCATCCTTCTTTGATACCAACGATCCAAATTATTTTTGGCACAAAATGAGAGAGGAGATATAATAAATAAATGTACATAGATATATAATATATCCAATAATATAACAGATATATCAGAGATATAACCATAAACACATATTTACAGTAATACACAATTTCTATTAATGAGCAAAATGTACAAAACTGTAGAAATACAGAGTGAAAGACTCGCTAGAATGGTGGTATCTTATCTCTGAGAAGAGATGTGATGTCTACACTCATTCACAAGAAAATGATTGTAACAATGAGGCTCCAAAGGAATTTTTAACATCAGGAAAATAAAAAACCATATCCATGGAAGATGAAAATCCAAAAGGTTTGCAGGCCCCGATGGGGGTAGTTGATACATCAACTTCCCAAGGGAATAATTTGTTCATACAATCTTTGTTTGGGGCGATGGATACACCATTGGAAAGGTATAGTTGAGGAAAACACATTCCTACTGGACCATGCTAGTTCCTTAAGCAGTCTCCTAGGCCCGAAATCCCTAAATAATTTTGTTTAGGGCCTCAAAAGGGCCCCATAAGTTCAGGACCCAAAAAACTGTAGAAAAACTCCCAAGGTGGAAAAATCTATTTTGAGGCAGTGGAATAGGTGGGTGGACACTGATATCTATATGGATCAATGCTCCCTCCTTAAGAAGAAATGGTATCCATTACATTCAATTCCCACGGGATATGGGGAAGTGTTTGTTGAATCTAAACCTTTGTAAGTTTCTTGTCTTGATGGAGAAGTTGTGTTGCTTGGCTTGTGGAAGGTTGTTGCGAATCTGATGTTGGGGGGGGTTGGACCTTTTTAACTAGTCCGATTTCATGATATGACGGTGTGTAGATGAAATGTTTGTTTTTTTCTTCAATCTTGCCAACCTGCTTCTCTTGGATAGAAGGGGCTTGGACCAAGGTCGTAGTGGTCACAATGTCCTTTTGTTTAACATTTTCTTGAATCATGAAGAAACTAAAATTTCTCATATGAGAGCCAACTTTGTTGCATTGTTTTGTCAAAATAGTAGTCAGAAATACATTTGGGATCCTGTAGAGGTGATCCCCCAAAGTAACAATGTCACTATGGGGTCGAGACTCATGAACATCATGGGATTTCCACATATATGGATGGCCCAAAAGAACATCACAAACAGCCTGTGGGGAAACGTTGCAAAATACCTCATTATTGAAGGGCTTGATGTCATAGGATAGGTGACACTGTCGACTAACACAAAGATATCATCCCTGGTAAAGCCACCCGATGTTGTATGGCTGTGGGTGTGGTGTTGTCAACAATCCCAATTGTTTGACGAACTTTACTAAGATGAGGTTCTTCTGGTTTTCGCTATCAACAATAAAATACAGCGGGGTTCCCTTCACACACATATGTGAATGAGAAATGCACACCCCCTCTTAGGGATATGCTGGTTCTTCTAGTTGAATTGTTGTAATCACAATAGTAGCAGTGAAATCTATGATGGTGATCTGTCTTGTTTCATTATTTTCTAAATCAGATTCTAAATCAAGATTTGTATCCTTTTCTTTTATATCGACCACCAATGATTTTTTTGATCGACATTCATCATTGTTGTGCTAGAGAATTTTTTTGATCGACATTCATCATCCAGTGTCCTTATTTGTCTTTCCGTTACCCTTGTTTTTGTGCGGCTTGGATGGATTTTTGGGAGGATGTTTGTTAGGGATGTATTTATCATAATTTTGTTGTTTCATATTTGCAAACCCAAACTCCCATTTTTTCTAGTGCCTAAGTTTCTTCTCGATTTTGACAACATATCGATAGGCATCTACCAACAATGAGATGTCTAGAAACTCCATTTCAGTTTGGATGTACCTTTGTAGAGCCCCATTGTATTTCTAAACCAAATGCCGCTCATAATCTTTGATACCCAACTTGGTGTGCAAGGTATGGAAAGTATTTGTGAAATTCGACACTTCTTGGCCCTTCTCTTGATGTAGTGTGGTCCATCTCATGTACTAGTCGTCATAGTTACCAATAGGGTTATATTGTTCCTTGACCACATCCACAAAACAATCCCAAGTGGGCTCGACCACATATATTCTAGACTTCTCTGTGGAAATTTTCTCACCGTAAGTTTCCCACAAATGTTTGACATGGGGGAGATCCTTAAGGAGTGTGAAGATGATCTTTTCCCTCTTGGAAAATTTTTGAACAAAGAAATAACATTCTAGTAGATTTAACAATTTTTCTAGGGAATTCACATCTATATGACCTTCAAATACGGGAATATCAAAATTGAATTGTACCTTGAAAGGAGAGGTGCTTCCAAAGTGGTTGCTTGATGAAGATGCACCTACTGTTATCAGTAGGCGTTGAAGAATGTGGGAAAAATTCTCCATCATTTTGTCCCTCTCTCACATGAGAGATTTCTCAAGAAAAAAAATAATATAATATTTTTCTCAATATATTTTCTTTTCTTCCTCCATGGAGGGTTTCTTGGGCATGTGAGAGCAATTTTCCTCAATAGATACAAGCTAGATACCTAACTTTCTATACTCGGACCTCGTCGGGGACATGCACTGGAAAATGATCAAGACTAACCTGTTATGATACCACTGATTTTGGATATATAATAAATAAATGTACAAATATATATATCATATATCCAATAATATAACAATTTTTTATCAGATATATAACAATAAACACAAAGATATAGTAATACACAATTTCTATTAATGAGTGAAATGTATAAAATTGTAGAAATACAAAGCAAAAGATTCACTATAATGGTGACATCTTATCTCTGAGAAGAGATGTGATGGATACGCTCATTCAAAATAATATGATTGTTATAATGAGGCTCCAAAGGAATTTTTAACATAAATAAAATCCAAAACACTAACCCCTGAAGATGAAAATCCAAAAGGTTTGTGGGCCCCGATGGGGGTAGTTGATATGTCAGCTTCCCAGGGAGGTAATTTTTGCATAGAATATCTATTTCGGGTAGTAAATAAACCATTGGAAAGGTCTATCCAAGAAGAACACATTCTGACTAGCCTAGGCTAGTGTCCGTAGTAGTATCGTAGGCCCGAAATCCCCAAAACATGTCATTTAGGGCCTCAAAATGGCCCCAGAAGTTTAGGACGCAAAAAACCGTAGAAAAGTTGCCAAGGTGGAGAACTCTATTTTGAGCCAGTGGAATAGGTGGATGTCCATAGAAATCCTTTTAAATACCCATTTGTTTCCAATGGTATTTCTTTTATGGCCATCCACCTATGATCCAGATGGATTTCTATGGCCATAGTTGCGACTAGAAGAAATCCCATTGGAAACAAATAGGTATTTAAAAGGAAGCTGAATGAAAAAGGAAATATTGAGAAATATGAAGCTCGGTTAGTAGAAAAGGGTTATTTATAGTTTGAGGGAATTGATTTTGGTGGTATTTTCTCTCTTGTTTCTGGGTTAACTTCTATTAATTTTTTGTTATTTGTTGTTGTTCCATTTTATTTTGAAGTAGAAGAGATGGATGTGAAGACAACATTTCTACACGGGGATTTGGAAGAATAAATCTATATGAAGCAGACATAAGGATTTTATTTGAACCGAAGGAGGGAGCTGGTATGTACGCCGAAAAATTCCATGTATGGTTTAAAACAATCACCAAGGATGTGGTATCAAAATTTTGATAGTTATATGTTGGGACTTGGCTTCAAAAGAAGAAAAGAGGATCATTGTTTGTATTTTAAATTAATTGGTGATAATTTGACTTAGTTGGTATTGTATGTGGATGACATGTTGTTAATAGGAGACAACCAGGAGATTATCTAGGATGTGAAAACTCATTTTTCCTCTAAATTTGACATGAAAGCTCTTGGTGCAACAAATTTCATTTTGGGCATGGAAATTAAAAGATATTGGAAGAACAAAAAACTCTGGTTAAATTAGAGAAAATGTGTCGAGACAATATTGCATAGGTTCAATATGCAGGAATGTAAACTCTCCATGGTCCATATTCCTGTAGGTGTAAATTTATTTTCATATTAGTTTCCCAAGGCACATGAAGAGGAGGAGGACATGTCTCGTGTTCCATATGAGAGTGTGGTTGGTATTTTGATGTATGCAATGGTATGTGATAGATCATACATTTCACATGTAGTGGGAGTTTTTAGAAGGTATGTGTCAAAACCAGGGTAGGATCATTAGACAATAATAAAGAGATTTTTCAGGTATTTGTGTGGCACTACTAGTTAGGGATTGTGCTACCAAGGAAGACTAGGTTTGGATAGAGTGTTGTAAATGCATGACTTTGTGGATGTAGACTGGGTTGGAGATCTAGATCGTAGAATATATACACGAAGGTATGTGTTTAACATGTTTGGAGGAGAAACCAATTGGATGAGAAAAATACAATCTGTAGTGGCACTTTCAACTTCAAAAGTTGAATACATGGAAACCACTCATGCAAGCAAGGAAGAAAAATGATTACAGATATTGTGTTAAAGTATTGGGTTGGTACAAAAAGTTGTAAGGATATATTTTGATAGTCAGAGCGAAATGTTTCTGGTGAAGAACCCAACTTATCATTAAAATAAAAAGCATATTGATGTTCAATATCGCTTGGTGAGAGACATGGTTGAAGAAAATAAGGTGTTGCTGATGAAGGTGGAAATTTTGAAGAATGTTGCAAATTCATTAACAAAATCTGGGAGCTCTGAGAATTTCTCTTGGTGTAGAGGATCTTTGGGAATTGCTTCCTTGGATTGTTGACTATGTAACCCTGTAACCCCCTGTATGCAAAGAAAACAACAAGTGGGATAATGTTGGATATGTGTTATATTATTTGCACAACTAGAACCGATTTTTGTGTTCGGTTTTGGGTGGTATTTCAACACATGGTTTTTCGTTGATGGTTTTCTATTTTTGGTTAAGGAATTAGGGTTTTTTACTAATCCAGGTCATTAGAATGGGGTTTTGGATGCCGTTGGATTCTATATGTATATTGTATTGTAAACAATGTATGAGGTGAATGAGTATAGAATATGATGGTTTTTCCGGTTTGGGTTTCCAGGTGAAAAATATATGTGTTATATGTGTATTAACCATTGTATATTTTATGTTCTTTTATTGAAAATATGTTTGCAGTAAAATATTGTACAAGGTTAAAATCTACACTATGCGATATGAAACTAATTTAAGTAGAAAAAAAGAAAAATACTCTAACCCATATTAGCTAGGAGAAAACTAATAAAGGAAATAGATTTTCGAACGACAAATCTCATCTTGCACTTCCAAAATAGATAATTGCGAAAAAAGGGAATAAACTTGTACATAATGAATAATACAAGTGAACCGATTAGTCTGAAACAACAAGTTATTCATAACCATTTGTTTATCAACTAAAAATAATAAAATTAGAAGTGTAATTAAAATGTAAATCCATAAATTTCAATAGATAATAGTCAACACATGAACAACATAACCTTATAGTGGTTTATATGATAACATAAGCATTGGAAATAGTTCACAGTTATCCATTCATACACACCGATTATTCCTCCTCAAATATGGCCTAGATGGATTCTTCTCATTAAATTCATAGAAATAGTTCTCAAAATTACAAAAATAAATATCCCATTCAACTAGGTTCTCTTTCACATATACATCTAATGATTTGCAACTATATCTTGGAAATTATTGTAACTTCCCATTGACAGTTACAACTTTCAAACTTTCCTAGTTTTGTCTCTTCCTAAAATTGTAAATAAATATACATTATGACCCAAAATAAATATTACATTCTAACTTCGACCTTATGCCCAAAATAGGCGATTCATAATTCATGATAGGAAGTAATAGCCAATACTTTCCTAGATAGTATACTTTCTAAAGAAACATCATAAATCGTTTCATACTTAGTCATGGGGACCATTTCCCTTTCCAATGTTCTCAAAACCGAATTAATGAAATTGATGTATTTGGAAGGCCCAATGATATGTTATTTTAAATCCTCTTTGGTAACTTAGGGATCCATTTCTATAAAACATTCTTTGGAATGCAAGTATTCTTCAAGCCCAACCTAGATCTTCTCCATGTATATGGGTCCACTCATCTCTCTAGTTTTAGGCCATTTTCACTTTTCAATTAGTCATTCTGCAATAGTGTATATGCATGTCTAGTTACTTGTTGACTAAGATATATCATTTTCCAATCATGCCCCTATATTCGTGTTATTAATTAGTGCTACATATTTCTTATGTTTTTTACTTTTTGTTTTAGTTCATTTCTATGATGGGTCCTTTCTTCATTTCTATAATTATTGGTTTCTCTATATAGGTCTTGTACTTCACCTATGTAAACAAATCAAACATTAGTATATTTAGTCTTTCAAAGGAGAATAATTCTTGTAGGAAGGTAGATATCAGGATTTAAAATCTCATATGTTATTGGTAGCCTCTTTCAGGGAGGATTTTTGTATTGGAAACACAAAAAAAAACATTGAAAGGTCCTCTAAAAACAATATTAATTTTTTTTTGATATTTACAAAAAGAATGATAATATGGAGGAACAAAAATAATCTCGTTAATGATCTTGTTAAATATTCCTTAAGAAAACATTGATGGTAAGGTTTTTTATCTAATAATCTACTAATGACAACCATTTGATCCTTGAAACAAGTTCTATTATGTGCTAAGAGTAGGATTTTACAATCTGAAATGCTTTAAAAAAATTCAAAAATCATCACGTTAAGGGTCATATGTTGTATCGCATGAAAATAATTTTTGTTGCGATGTGACATATCAAATCCAATTAATTTTTGATGTGATAAACCCTATGTCACATGGATTTTAACTTTTGGTGTGAAATGCGTTTCAAACCTTGTGTATTGCACTTAAACAAAATTTTGTGTGATATGCTTGGAAACTTTGTGTATCGCACCAAAAAATATTTTGAGTGCAACATCTCACTCCTTAAAAAGAATCATATGATAAGAAACTCAAAAAGGTATGAGTCTCATGTGTATCAAACTTAACAAAACTTCATGGCCATGTGATAAAAAGTTAGTTGTGTTGAAGGAAAGCTTGAGGAAGTGCAGTGTGTCGCACGATTTTTTTTTTATCATGATGTGATAAGGATAGATTGTTAATGAAGGTATGAATTTAGGGAAATATGACATATTGCATAAAATATGTTTTGGTGTGAGACAATGCAAAGGAGAAAAACTTTGTTCGACGTGATGTGTCACATGAAACTAATTTTTTATGCGATGTGATATGTCACATCAATGTATTATATTACTTGACATTATGGATTAAGCTTGTACTTATGACAATGGTAAATGATGACATTGTAGTCCACTTTATAAAGAAGCAATTGATCACCAAGTTTGGTGTTATAACCACCCTTTGCTTTGGTAATGCTACATACATTTCTTCTTTGAAATTAATTGAGTTTGTATTGGATAGAGTAATTATTTTACAATATGAAACTAATTATTATCTTAAGGAAATGGTGTGTCTGATTCCACTAGAAAAACTTGATCTGCATCTTAAAATGAATTGTGCTTGACCATTATAGAAATTGACCTAATGCATTACCCAATTCTCTCTAGGATAACAGAGTAACCCCAAATTCCTCTCGGGGAACATCTCCCTACTTATTAGTTTACTTAAAAGAAACCATCCTTCCCCCAAAAAATTTCTTTCCATTTCCCTAATTATCTCAGGCCTCACAGAAGTAGAATTTCCTAGTCACCCAAAGGAGGTTCGATACCCTTCTTAAGATGGAAGTAGAAATAAAGTAGGAAAAGAAGAAATATGTTATCCATGAAAAGACTATTAATATATGGTTTGACAAGAAGTCTATGGGAGATAATGATTCCCATGTAGGAGACTTTTTTTTAAATGGGACAAGTCACATGAAGAAAAAGGTAAACATTCTAAATTCCAACTACTATGTCTTGGTCCTTAATTGAAAATGGAGAAACCTAGACTAGAAGCATACAGAATGAAATATCTTTAAGGATAAGTAGAATTCCTTCCCTTCAATAACCAAATCCTGAAAGGATACTTGAATTAGTTTTCTTCGGGTAGGTAACTTGTACATAAGTAGTTTTCGTTCGATGTCTTTTAAATTTTGGCATTTGACATCTATTTGTTTTCCTTGTCTGATTTAAATTTGTTCATTTCTTTCCACTTTGTTTATTTTACCTTTATTTGTTTTATTTTATTAGATAATACCTCTTCCGTGAATAATCTATTGCTTCATTTTCTTAAAAAAAGCACTTGTTTCTAACACTCTACTCACTTCAATGGCATGGAACATAGTTGGTTAGAATCATGGAAATCCTCTCTAGTCCAAACAAACAATACATTGGTTCTTATTATTTTTCTGTTACCTCAATCTAGTACTTAAGACTAGGATTCAATGGTGGAACACTACCTATACAACATATAAATGTGATCATCTTGGGCCTAGTTCTGAACATATATTTGGTTATCTACGTGGATTCACTCACACATTTAATAATGGATGAAATATTGCCCAAAATATTATGGAGTGTCCAAGTTATTACATGTGAAGAAGGTTCTTATCAAGTATATCTAAAACATTTCTCACTAACAAGTGTCATCCCACATGCCTTTAAGGATGACTAACATCCCCCATCCACCTCTCTCTGAGAGAAAATAAAAATAAATTAATCTAAAGGTAAAATATTTGGAAAGGAATCTCATATAATGTGGGAAATACAAGTATATCCACCAAGGATATGGATTCTCACTGGAAGCAGAGTAAGGCTTGTGATACTAGGGTGACTCTAATAGGCCTATGGATGCTCATTGGTAGTGGAGAACCAAAGAAAATGAACAATTAACTTGAAATTTTTAGCATTGATTTACATTATTAACTTTTGATATTGCAATCACCTATGATGGAGGATTAAGTCATGGAATAAAATTCACACTCTTGCCTCATAGTCATAACTAGTGATCTGCTCGAATTAGAAATTACTACTCACCAATATGATTTGAAACACAAGGTGTAGTGGGACCCTCTAGGATGAAACTTGGTTTCTTCATCAAGGTAAAATATTTTAACAGAGCTATTAATTGTATTAAGGATTGTTTGTAGAGATTCATGCTTAGGCCCATTGCATTTCCAATTGTTGAGATAGAAAGAACCCCTCTATGCTATTTTTCAATTTTATCATATGATGAAGGAAAACATAACATGGGTCCAATCTTTTTATTTTGGATGTTTTTGGACCTTCATGGGATTTACTATACGTTATCTTCCTTTAGTTTGAAATTATTGCTTGTTAAGCATGTCCTAGTTATTTTCCTTTGAAATTCTCTAGGATCCTAAAAAAATTCTTTGATATTTTCTTAATCCTTCAAACAAGATGTTTTATCCCTTATAAATTATTCAAAAACTTGTACATACTCCTTTTTCACATCTCATAAAATGTTTTTTCCTTGCAAAATGTCCCACATAATTTGGCTTTCACCATGACATAGTACATATCGACTCTCAATTAACTTTAGTTGTGACATATCACATCATTACAAT
>SNQJ01S0033911.1:0-10222 GCA_010110895.2 Picea sitchensis
TGTGGCTCACTCCTGGTCACATCATTGACGGTAGTAGATTCTTGGATGTTATAAATCCTCTGACTATTCTGTTGTCGGTGTGGACAATCTCTCAATAGATGTTCTTCCCCGCAACCCCAACATTTCAAAGGTTCTCTCTTTGGGTTATCAGTCTTTATTGATATGGGTCTAGAAGTTTTATTTCCGCTCAAGGAGGGAAAATTCTGTTGGTGCATACTCTAGGCTGGGAAGCTCATTCTTGGGTTCTTCTTATAGTTCTTAAATCCTAGGGATTTAATTCCCCTTTTCTGAAATCTTGAACTATTCCTCTGTTTCCATCCTTTGCAAGGTTCTGCTCGATGCCCAAATTGTTCATGACAATAGGTTGCCTTTCGAATAGTGTCTTCTAGAGTCTTTGGCTCATCAAATTCAATTCTATTCCGATAGTCCTTAGGTAGTCCACTGATGAAGTGTTGCACATTTTCCTTTTCCGCCTTGATTTAAGGTACATACCTCAACAAATCAAGGAACTTGTTGACATACTCTTCTATAGTAAGTTGTCCCAGTTTGAGTTCATAAAACTCTTTAGTCTTTTCATCAAAATATTTTTCCGACAGATACTTCTTCCGGAAGTATTTCTCAAATCGTTCCCAAGACAGGTCCTCTTCGCGAACCCCTTTCATATTCTTAAGGTCTTCCCACCAAATGGAAGCCTTTCCGTTCAAGTTGAAGGTGGCCGCTCATGCCTTCATATTTTTTGAAAAGTCATGGACTCTGAAATACTTCTTTAGTCCAAGCAGCCATGCCTCTGCTTCCTCTCCCTTATTTATTTCACCGTCGAAGGAGGGTGGTTTGGCCTTTCTAAATTCTTTGAATTTTCGACCTTTGGAAGACTTTTTCTTCTTCTGTTTTCTTCGGGGATAGGAACTGGTTCTGCTGCTAGAAGAGCCCTCTGAATCGCTAGCTTCCTTCTCAGAGGAATTATCCGACGCTTGTCCTTTACCTCTGGGGTGGAACTTTTTCAAGGTTCTCCTCTCAGTGTGGCCACTGATATGACCATGTTTCTAAGTTTCAGGTTCATGCTGCATTTGTCTTTGTAGATCGGATAAACTCTGCAGTAAAATTGCGTTAATTTATGTTTGCTTTTCTTGTTCTTTCATCATCCTTTCATTGTCAGCCTTGCAACTTTGTAATTCGACCATGAGACTCCTCATAGTCTCGGCTAGATCTGGAGGGGTCCCTACTGCCCTCCTTTCATCAAACTCTTCGTCTCTATTGTGGGAGCCTTCTCCCACTTCTTGGTGAGTCACCATACTATGCGTTGATAATTTCTCGCGGTTGATCTTCTGCTTGTGTGCAAAAGGAAAAACGTTGGTTGTTAGTCAATATTTATATTTATTTATAACCAGTACATAATTCATATATTCACATGTACACACACACAATAGGGGTTTTTCATTCTTAACTTCGTCTTTTGATTAGGAAGGTTAAGATAAGGGGTTACTCTTTTTAAGAGTGTTTTGAACGGAGATTTTGCGAAACTTGTTTATGAGCCCAAGAAGGCCAAGTGTTGTAACCATGCTCTGATACCAATTTGTCACATACCCACTAAGGAAAACAAAAAATTTCGTTGAATTCTCGAGAATCAGAATCCTCGAAATACCTACGGGGGTCTTAGCATAGGCTAGTTCCTTCCTTGTCCATCTCCATGTGATCGTGGGTCACGACTACAGGCTGAACAAGTATGTAATTCTTTCTCTCTTCGCGACTCAGCAGTACCAGAGCGTCGAGTCTTTCAACTCTACAAACCCCGACATGACAAAAAGTCGAACCCCGATAGGGCTAGTGAGTGGCAGGTTTCCCCCTTGGGGTCTTGTCCACATGACCCTGTTCCGTGTCTACACGCTTAAGCCAACCAAGCACTTATCGACTTTTTGCGATTCGAGGAAATGCGATGCATGACTTCCCTTTGATACTTTTCTCTACTCGCAACCTCGCAGGTTGAAGCGTCGAGCTCTCGTTCTCTTCTTCTCCGAAATCTCGAGACACGAAAGTCAACAATGGTTGACTTCCTCTTTTCACTTCTCGCAACTCACAACCTCATGAGTTGGAGCATTGAGCCTTCGTGCTCCTATCTCGTGAATCCCTGAGACGCGAAAGTCAGCAATGGTTGACTTCCTCTTCTCACTTCTTGCAACTTGCAACCTCGCGAGTTGGAGCGTTGAGCCTTCGTGCTCCTATCTTGTGAATCCTCGAGACGTGAGAAGTCAACAGAGTGTTGACTCCTTTCCGAGTGACGCGTGCCCACCTGTCAATCACGCGGGCCCCACCTGATGGATGTGCCACGTGTTCTCACGAGCCTCGGATCTCAACACTTCGTGACTTCTATGGTTGAAAGTGACCCCTTCCAACCTTCAAACCCCCGAACTCCCGATATATGATATCACCACGGAGTTCTGATCCAATGGTCCTCCCATTCCTGGATCCAACGGTTCAGATTTTTCTCCTCGCCACTTCACACTTCGTGAATTCGTGAGTTGGAGCACCCAACTCTTGTGCTCTCTTCTTGTGGAACCTCGAGATGCGAGATCCCGAACTCAGACTCTTCGGGACTGCACCGACCCTAACCGCCTTGCAACTCTGCAAGATCCAACGACCATCATCTATTCGCCACTTCTACCTCGAAGTGTCTCCACCCTCCATACAACTTTTACCATGGCTGCTTCTATGAATTAACTCCCTCGCAACTCAGTGCGATCCAACAGTTATCGGTTGTTCGCCACTTCTATCTCGAAGTGTCTCCACCGTTTGTTTCTACTATCCTCTGTGCGCGTTTGGACGTACTTTTTCGACGACCCAGATCTATTTCGCTCCAGCTGATCTAACGACAGTTGTAGCTCCTCCTTGAACATGCGCTTCTCTTCCTTCTCCTTGGATGATTTCTTAAGTATCAAAGGTCTCGATGTTTGCTTCTCCTCTGCGACCTTTGCAGCTAAGGCTCTGTGCACAAAATGGCACTATCCCTCCCGAGGTTCTCTTCTCTGAAACCGTAAAATATTTCCTCAACCTCTGTGATTCCTACAGGGTCTGTGTACATGAGAAGGTGCTGTCTGTCCTCCTTAGATAGACGGCTGCGATTCTCTCGTGACTTCACCACCCGCGAAGTCAAAAGACTTCCCTCTATGACTCCCGATGTCCAAATCCCCGATATGGGTGATTTTGCGACACATGTCCTCTCTCCAACGGACAGTTCAGGTTATTTCGCTATTTTGGGACTTCTGTTGTCAAGTGCCCGGACTCCCGAACTACCGAATGCCGAAACCCCGATACGAACTCCTTCTCGGGACTTTTGCTTCTGCAGTTCTTGACGTGAGGTTTAAACCTCGTGCAACTCTCGACAGATCCAACGTCTATCAGCTGTTTAGACCAAGATCTGATGGCTCATAACTATCTCTCCATTGCGTCGTTCCTAAGCTGCCTGGACACAAATCCACTGTCCATATTCTTTCCCGGACCTTGGGGATCTACGGTCCCGATTTCTTCGCTGCTCGCGAAGATAAAGGAAAAAGGGTTAAGGAATTTAACGCCCTCATTTATTCCTTCAATATAACGGTCGTGAATGACTACAGATCTTCCAACAAGATCTCATCCGTTGATCGATACTTATTCCTCGAATCCTCAAGGGATTCTGTGACTTCTGCACCTCTGTAGACTCTTTGCACACAGGTGCTACCTCTTCTAAGATTTTTCAAAAAGGGTATTTCTATGGGAAGATTTATCTAGGGTATCACCTGAGACAGACAAGGGTATAGATTTCCCGAGAAACGGCTTGAACTCTGAATTGATTCAATGTGCGTATATACATATAAATCTATTTATAAACATAAGCCATATGTGGCCCTTCCATTATAAGCATGCAATCACCATTTCTAAATCAAAACACTACATAGGCAGTCTTATACTCAACCCATTCATAAAGCTGCACAGACTATGAGCATATATGTCAGCATATAAATTTCAAGATGCAAGATGTAAAACACTTATAAAAAATAACACCAGAAGTGAGTGCAACTGCTGAGAGGGGTGGTCGTTTCCACCCAACCGTAGGCTCAACGATTCTGATAGGATTTACCACTAGCCACCCTCGAGCTGAGACCATGATGCTGCGAGACTGCGTCTCTATTTTCCAGTGACCGAGAACGAGGGTTACTCTCCTTGTTGTTGGGGAAAAACACCCTACGGACTAGCAAATAGAGTTCAGACTTTGCATGTAGATATGACCGAATAGAAATTACTTTCTACCTTCATCCCTAGATTTAAATCCCCTCTTCTTAGTAAATGCATGGAAAGATCAACCTACCTCATTACCGACGTTTGATGTCGATCCTCCATTGTGCTTGATTACTTGTTCGCAATACTCCTTTCAAAGCAGACCTGCATTCAAGATGAGCAACAACTATGCATGCATACTACTTATATACTAACGGGTTAGAAATCAAACATAAACTAATAAAACCATAAAAAGTTCATGAATTGGGACGGGAAAATCATTCTCTTTATTACTTAAAATGAGTCAACTTACAAAAGTTGAGACCGACCACTGCTCCTTGAACCTGATCCTGGGCTCCTCTTCTTCTGTCCTTCAACTGCTTTGCTTTAAATCTCCTTTGGCATTAGGAAAGGATAAAGGGTTGGGACAATGGAATATGTAAATGGGCAGAGTTTCTTTGCTATTTTTTTCTTCCTCCAAATGGTACCCCTACTCCTTCTTTTATAGGCTAGAAGGAGCTAGGTATTTGGACGAACCCTCGGCCATGCATGGCTGGGAGTTTCAGTTAACTCACCCATAGCTTTTTGTTCCATCAGAAACTTTCCTTTCTTCATGCTTTTGTCGGTCCACGTGGGCTGTTTTGGGTTAGCCAGCGTGTACACGTGTGCAGTAATGAGTTAGGGTGCGTGGGCCTTTATTCACGAGGATTTTCAAAGAGTTGTTCAACAGTGTTTTGGCAAAGAAGGGATATGAGTTGGCCTGATGCCAGGTAAGCATGTGTGGTGCAATTTAGGGTTATAACAGATGGCCCCTAATGTGTGAGGTTAGAAGAGCATCTGATGGCCGAAATGCATTACCAATATTTACTGATGTGCCAAACGATTGAACCCAAGGATCAGGAACCGGGAGGTGCCGTCTGCAAAATAACAAATTTCTCACCGAGGCGGGCATACCCATGCTTGGGATAAAAATAGAACCATGGCTACCAATCAAATACACTATAGATCCATGTCACATAACTATAAAGAGTATCCATGAACAATACACAATGGAGCTACATCTCGAAATCAGAAAGATATACATATAGAGTATCCATCTTCCATAAGTTGATTCGGCCTGATGGCTGGAGATGATATCTTCAGAGCTCGAGCAACAACTTCAAAATCTTCCAAAACTTGGGTAGGATTGTAATATGGGTGTACGACTGCACTACCCAGAGGTCTTCGACGGCTCGTCAGTCATGGACTTGATAATCTTGATGATCGGACTAAAGGCTTCAGTGATTTCGAACAAGGACTTGATTGGACGTTTAGGATGGCCGGGTATGTGGACAAGAGACATATTGCATAGGGGCCGACTCAGGATTAGTGACAAACTTCCCTTGGACAATAGCACGACAAGTGATGAGACTCAGGTAGCATGTATGTTAATCATAAGTCTACAAAGCAGGAGGCAATGCAAACTCTCCATATGTTTGGAAGAATAACCAAACGGTGGAGGACACAACTTTATATAGCGAGAAAAGATTCCTAAGGTCATACTACATCCCATAGTCTGATCAACAAACAGACATATGTGCTTTATCCAAGGGAGACTCGTTATGCTGCCAATAAAAAAAATACTTTTCCCTTCCTCTTTTTGGGGTATATTTGATTTTTTTGTGCTTTTCGATAATTGTGGAAAAAAGAATAAAGGAATATTCCGTTACAATGGAGGAACAGGTATTGCAAACATACAAGTTCAAGGCACAAGGACAAGACTGATGTTCTAGTAAAGTGATACTTGGGAAAAATCCTCCGACGGCCAAAGGTGTTAAGACGCAAAAACAAACTATCACAAGGCTGGTGTATAAGGTATGCAAATGCGGTTAATAAAACACACAATGGTAACATCCTTCAATATAAGTTTAACGAGCCTAGAGAAGGTAGGCTCAGTGGTTTTTCATATTTAGAGAGTCTGAAAAAACATAAAAAGAGACTCCATTGGGGTACCTTTTTCGAAGATAGTCTAGTCGGTTCGAAAAAGGGGTAAACTAGCACCGATTAGACGTCTATTCAAAACCATTTTAATGAGTGTGACAAGGACAAGATCACTCAACTATTTTTTCATTTTTAAGGAGTCTGAAAAAAGATTAACTATGCACTCCATCAGGAATATTCTTCTGGACCAATTTAATGAGTGTGAAAGAATAAGGTCACTCAACGATCTTTTCAATTTTAGGGAGTCTGAAAAGAGCTTAACTATGGACTCTGTGGGGGTTCCTTCTTCGTAAGTTTAGTCCCTCAGGCCCCAAAAAGGGATAAAATTATACTTGAG
Organism: Picea sitchensis; assembly: GCA_010110895.2. Lineage (NCBI taxonomy): Eukaryota > Viridiplantae > Streptophyta > Pinopsida > Pinales > Pinaceae > Picea > Picea sitchensis. The sequence goes on from SNQJ01S0033911.1 coordinate 6,566, forward strand.
AGTACTCTTTTAAAGAACGAAAGTTCTATAGAGTATACCTTTGTTCGTACAGTTGACCGTCCGGACCGAAAAAGGGGTAAACTACCGCCAGACAGACGTGACTTCAAATTTCAGTTTAACGAGCGTGAAAGGCCACAAGATCACTTGGCAATCTTTTCATGTTTAGAGGGCATGAAAAGGGCTTAAAAGGAGACTTGTTAGTTTTTTGGGAGTCTTGAGGGTGAGAGAAAGAGTGAAGAAGAATCATGCAAATGAGGCTCAAACTCATATTCAGGAAAGACTATAAGGACTCCCGAGCCTACAGTGTGTTAGAGATGGCATGGACACCATAATGCATCCAGGACCTACCTAGGGCATCCATGTTCTGGTAAGCTCTATCGCCAAGTTGCAACACTTCTAAAGCAGATATGATGATTCTGTGTTACAACCTGATGGGATCGATATTATGGTAGAGGAAAAAGACAACGAGAAACAAAAGTCAGCCTTCAGGGTAGTAACCTAACCTATATGCTCAAGTTGATTCTTGGAAAAAATTTCATGGACCGTCAAAATTTTCTCAAATCTCAAAAAAAGTGTCCCAATACCTGATCAAATCCCTCCCATATAACTCCTGAATCACTCTAAATGGTTTTTGGTATAAAGAAACTGATAAGGGAGGCCAAAAAAGCTACAAAAAGAGGCCAAAAAGTCTATAAATAGAAGCTGGCAGCTCATTATCACCATTGCTGATTTGAAAATTGACTCTAGAGCCAAAAGACCCCCTTTGATAAAAACAGTGATTCTGGGAGCTACAGCGGACGAAACGAACTTCCGCTTGGACCAAGTAAGTACAAACTCCCCTATCTAGCAATTCAATTCTTCGATTTTGCATTTGCTTTCATTTTTTGGGTGGGCGTCGACCTTGAAAAGGTCGGCTCTAGGTACACGTGAGATGTCTCTGGACAGGCCGTGTGTACACTTGGGCAAGAGTAAAGTCTATCCGCATGTAGACGCGACTGTCGCCTCTACAGCTCGCATGGACCCCCCTTTTATATCAAAAAAGAACTAAAGAGAAAGCACTGACCCTCCTGAACTTTGTTGTGTTGGCAAGATGTATGTCTAGTGGAGGGAAAGGGAGAATGAAGCAATTAGTGAGTTGGTCGTGGGAGATCCGAATGTCGTGGCCGTGTTGATGCAATGTGGTTTACTTAAGTTCTTCCCGTGTCCATTTATGTGAGCACAACCAAGGCTAATGAATGCCTTGATTGACTACTGGCACCCTGATGCAGAGGCCTTCATGCTAGAGGGGCAATCAGTGGTGCCCACCACCGAGGATAGCTACTTTTTGAATGGCCTCTCAAGGAGAGGTGAACCAGTCAACTTCAGGACATTTCCTGTGGGACCGCATAACATAGTGGAACTGATAGCTAAGCACTGTGAGTCTGGGACAAACCGTGTGAGCTCCCAGGTGCCCATCAATAAGATCACTAACCTATCGCTACAGGCGATATTATTACTGATTGGGCTGATTATCGGTTCAATAGTCTTGCATCAGGCATCTCGCGCACAGATGAACTGTGCTATCTAGTGCTTGAATGCACAGATTTTTGACTGGAGTACCACACTACTTGAGTGTATGAAGAGACAATTGACAGATTGCCGACATCGGACACAGAGGAACTTCAGGTTCATGACGATTTTGTGTTCATTTTTCTTTGAGAGAGTTCCGAGCTTTAGTCCTCATGAAGTGATACGAGGACATCAGGCCTCTTTTCCTGCAGTATGTAGATGGGCAGTATTACTGCCACGACAGGGTGGTGGAAGGACCAATGAGTCCTTCGATGATGAATTCTTTGCATCGCTGTCACGACAGATCCCTGTGATCGAGGATTACCCATATGCAGGGATAGATTTTTCTAGAGATCCTGAGATACCTGTGCCTCCTGGTGAGGAGCGAGGGGAGATGGGTAAGTCTCTACCTTTGTAGTTTTTTTTTGTTTGCATATGTAATTTTTATGTCATTTTTGTTACATATATCATTTTTTTTATATGCCAGAGTATTTGATGGGTATACGTTTGTTGCATACAGATGTGGGACCCGTGCGACCTGTCGATTATGCACGAGACATGCGTCGTCCTCAGCCAAAAGCTGCATCTACCGCCACCGGGGGAGCAACAGTAGCAGGGAACCTCCATGCCGGATGTTATCACTCTGTAATTTTCCCAAGGCCGTGAGGCAGTCACAGAGGCAACATCAAAACCACTTCGAGTCTTGGATCTAGCCCTCCAAGACTCAGAGAGGGATATCTCTGTCTGCTATAGCTTTGTTTGAAGAGGTATTAGGCTAGTTATGAAGAACATGGATTGGGGGTTTTTGAAAATATTTAGATGAGGATGTGGTTGACGAGTTTCTCAGATCACCATTGGGCTATGGGGTCTGTGCTTAAAAAAAAGTGATTCACATCAAATCTGGACAAAGTTCTTTCACAGGGAAAGGTAGTGGCAATATTGGATCGAATTAAGTTTAGATGGCATCGATTTGAGGAAAAAATAGGAGAGGAAAAATCCAGGCAAAGGAGCAGTTAAGAATTCCTGAACTAAGCTTTTGCAGAAAACATAAAGATCATCAAAAGCCGAGAGGCAGAGTATCCACTGATAAATTCCGTCTCTATTACTTTCCTTCTGATAATAAGAAAAAGAAAACAAGCATGAGGATCACAGGAAAAACATTAAATAGAGGAAGAACACCACCACTATCACCACACAGGAATCCTGTAAAAGAAATATGTTCATTGCTGATCAATCATTAAAAATTACAGAGACATTCCCTGGCTAAACACAACCCACTGTCTCGCAAGGAGCCTCACAGGTCGAACCCTTTTACATTAAAATCATATGGATAAATAGTATAGACCATACCAATTAGTTTCGGAAGTCGGTTTAAGAAGCTTGGACAAAAATAGCCACCACTCCCACAAAATTTGGAGCTTTCTGCCATGAAAAACGGACCAGTTTTCTGCGAAAAAGGGGTCCGAACAGACGTTATTTTCTCTTCAATTATGACACCTGGGAAAAAACTGAAAGAGGTTATTGTATATGGGCATGTTCTGGACAAAAACCTCCTTTTGTTTCACCAAATTCGTCCCCAGCTGGCCGTGACAGCTCCTGCAAGATCGGGACTGTAACGGAAAATTGAAAATATGGAAAAATAGGCCTCGAAGATGTCTTCTATTCTCTCGGTTCGTAGCTCCATTGAAAAAACTGAAAGAGGGTTTTGTTCTTTAGCCCGTTTTGAGAAAAAACCTCTCATGTATTTTTAAAATCCGTCTCCTTTTTCCTAAAAATTGATCTGGAATAGGACATGGTAAAACAGGCAAAAATGGTAAATTTTGGAAAAAAGTGGTTTTTTTGTGGGAGGGCGGTATTCCGGACCCCCCCTCCCCCTCGGTAAATGTAGAACGCCCGGGGGGGTCCGGAATTTAATTTGGGTCGTTGATTTAGATGCCTGTTTCTGGGCCGTTCAGATTTGCATGATCTTTATTTTAAATTCCGGACCCCCCCCCTCGTTAAATTCCGGAAGGTGAGGGGGGCTCCAGAATTAATTTGGTGCGTTGGTTTATTATAAGGTATGGTGGATGGGGGGCGCGTTGTAAGGAGATGCACGGGAGTGTGAAGGGT
>SNQJ01S0033911.1:19310-30776 GCA_010110895.2 Picea sitchensis
AAATTAATCAATGGCTCATACACAGAGTACACAGAGATTTTTACCGGAAACCCTCAACTGGGAAAACCTTTCTTATTTTCATTATATCGAATTTCACCATTCACCATACAATATATACAATGTTTTTAGGTATTCCGTAGATATCAAAACCCTAATCCCTTAATCCGAGATTAATCTACAAATCAACTAAAAATAGAAAAATCCGCTAAAAATAGAAAAAACCGCCCAAAAAAAAAAAATTGGGCGCGTTGCCCTGGGCTACCGCCCAGTGCCGAACGCTGCGCGTAACCAGGGGGGGGCATACCTGCCCCCCCCTGGGATCCCCCTAGGAAAGCGCCCGACGCACAGGACAGAGCCCTAGGTGAAGGGATCGTCAAACACAGTTGTCGTATCTGACGCACCCACACACACACACATGCAAAGAGTATAACACACACCCAACATCTTCAACAAAAGAAGAAAATGAAAAGAGATTTTTTATTTATTTAAATGCTAGTAAAGCAAGAAATGGAAAATACCGTCAAGCAAAAGACCAAGAAAAACAATTCTGGCCTAAATCGCAGATCGCAAAGAATTAGATTTAAAAATCACACAATAGCAACTGTAAAAACAATGACTCTCACACTTGTCTAAAAACCGTAATTTTTTTTATTTTTCTGACAACCTTTTAAATGAGGAAAAGCAAGCTAAGGGTAAAATTAATCCTAAGCTACTGACTGTTCAAACAGAGATTCAAACACCTGAGAGGAATAATTATTATCAAGGGAAAGGATGACTGCCTTACCCTTAACAACAAGTATCATGTACAAGCACGCAACTGTTACTCAAAAAACATGCGTGCAAACACACGCTGAACAGAGACAGAGGGCGTGTACACACAGGCTGACCTTGTACAGGCCACGTGTATATCTAAACTCTAAGAAAAAATGAAAACAGACAGACCAAACTAGGAAGAGACCACTGATATTGATAATCAAGATCCCTTGAAGGCTTGGATACTCTTTCTAACAAAAAAAAAAATGAAGCAAGGAAAAAAATAATAAGGCAAAAAAAATCTGAGATAGGACTGTTAGCAAACAAGACTCAGACAAAATTCCAGAAAACCCCCTGAGAATGTGTGATTCTGATAGGGAAGAGGAGGACTACCTCTGAGGTTCTCTGAACTCCTACATGCTACTGCTACCTCTACAGCTAGCATTCACACATGGGTTGTAAGAGGATAGGGCACGGGTACATGCGTGCAGACCTTGTGCAGGCCGCATGTACCTTTGTGGGTCGCAAAAAACACAGTCAAGCAAAATTCAGGGAAAGCTAGTATGGAAAACCAGAATCCCTACTAGCTCAGACCTTACAGAAACGAAAAGAAAAGAGAAGAAAGAAAAACTAATCTTTAAACTACCCAAAAACTAAATAAAATTCTAGGAACCCTAGAGATTCTCCCCAGTATGGTCGCCAATTCTGTTGATGGGGAAAAACACCCTACGGACTAGCAAATAGAGTTCAGACTTTGCATGCAGATATGATCGAATAGAAATTACTTTCTACCTTCATCCCTAGATTTAAATCCCCTTTTCTTAGTAAATGCATGGAAAGATCAACCTACCTCGTTACCGGCGTTTGATGTTGATCCTCCTTTGTTCTTTATTACTTGTTCGCAATACTCCTTCCAAATCTAACCTGCATTCAAGACGAGAAACAACTATGCATGCATACTACTTATATACTAACGGGTTATAAATCAAACATAAACTAATCAAACCATAAAAAGTTCATGAATTGGGACAGGAAAAAAATTCTCTTTATTACTTAAAATGAGTCAACTTACAAAAGTTGAGACCGACCTCTGCTCCTTGAACCTGATCCTGGGCTCCTCTTCTTCTATCCTTCAACTAATTTTCTTTAAATCTCCTTTGGCATTAGGAAAGGATAAAGGGTTGGGACAATGGAATACGTAAATGGGCAGAGTTTCTTTGCTATTTTTTTCTTCCTCCAAATGGTACCCCTACCCCTTCTTTTATAGGCTAGAAGGAGCTAGGTATTTGGACAAACCCTCGGCCATGCATGGATGGGAGTTTCAGTTAACTCACCCATAGCTTTTTTTTCCGTCAGCAACTTTTCTTTTTTCATGCTTTTGTTGGTCCACGCGGGTTGTTTTGGGTCAGCCAGTGTGTACACGCATGTAGTAATGAGTTAGGGCGCGTGGGCCTTTATTCAAGAGGATTTTCAAAGAGTTGTTCAACAGTTCTTTGGCAAAGAAGGGATATGAGTTGGACTGATGCCAGGTAAGCATGTGTGGTGCAATTTAGGGTTATAACACTCCCCCTTCTTTGCTATCACTCACTCTGTCTTTTCCAGAGTTTTCCTGCCTTCCCTCGCGTCTGCCCCCTTCTCGCTTCTCCCTCGGGCCTTTTTTTCATCTTGCGAGGTTGTGTGTGGCGCAATTTCCCTCGCACTAGTCAGGCCTAATGGATCTACGGATGGGCGGTTCACCCCCCCATCCCTCATTACTCATGAGGAGCCATTTACCTACCAATCCTGGTGAGTCATTTAATTCGGGGCCAGCAAGCCACTCTTGGTTCTCTGGGCCAGTGAAGTCCAAATACGGTATTGGTTTCGGTGGAAGTTAACACCACTTTTCCAGGTGCCTTCCACCACCTTTCTTCAGCCAGCAGTCTTGCAATATATATATGTATGTATGTATGTATGTATGTATGTATGTATGTATGTATTCATAATATTATTCACATTCATCGACCTTTTTCACAAGGTCCATTCACATCACACATTCACATTTTTGAGTTTGACACAGTTCTTGGCCAGTATAGTTATTTTTACAAACTGGGGGAAACAGGGTGTTACAATGTTGCTTTCAAAATATCTTTGTTGGGAAATTACATGCATGGGTATTGTTTTACTTCATTCACTAGATTTGGATAAGGAAATGTGAGATTTTACAATTTTTTTAGTTTCTTAATTTTATGATCATGTTTTGACGATAACTCCTAGTTTTGGGGAAGTGCAGGACTTTTTGTCATTTATTGTTTACCTAAATTTGATCCTAACATTATGTCAGTTACTAAAATGTAATTTGATATTGTCTTCTCAATTTTCCATTACATTTATGATATTTATCAAATTTTGAGGATATTGGGAATGCTTTGGGCACTTACATAAAATCAAATCTTGAGAGCGTTGTGGTAGGTTTATGCACATATGCACACATTTATGTTGAGATAGACATTAGGAAGGATCTTTCAAACAAAATGATTCTAATATGGAAAAATTTAAATACACACAGGTCTTGGATTATGACAATACAACATTTGGGTGCAATATATGTTATCTTCTAGGGCATTTACAAGCTATTTGTCCCCATGCTAAATCTCATTATGGGGGAATTGAGTTCAAATACTAACCTTGATTAGAATGAGGTGAATCGGGACCCACAAGTGCCAAATGGGAAATCCACTCCTTTTTTGGGGGATAAAGAAGACTAAATCGATACATGAATTTCCTCCTCAAGGAAGGTTCTGACAATTGATACTCCTCTAGGTGGAACATAAAGACAAATCATGAAATTGATACCTCGGATCCAAATAAGGAACTAGTTCCTTCTAAGAACTTTGACCTTCAGCCTTCTAACTCATAGTTAGTTACCATGCCTCATGTTTTAGTGGGGTGGAAAGAAGTCAAAAAGATGAAAGGGAAAAAAAGAAAGTTCGAAGATTGTCTTATAAATGGAAAGAAATGAAATGTGTATTACTAATGTAATTTTAATCTTGTAAGTATAGAATACACTTGTACTCTTGTAAGTGAAATATGTACCTATAATTGTTTTTATTTGTAAAGAATGAGATTTTCATTTTATAATAAAGCACACTCACAAGAGGCGTGCAATTGGTCGAGAATGGAGTCTATAGACTTTAGGTGGATAGATAGAGTGTTCATTAAGAATTGAATTAGTATATGATGATGATGGTGGTGGTGATTATTGACCAATTGATAGGGAGTTAATTGATTTTCTCTAACATTTTGCTTATATGATCTAAAAAATATCGAGGAGAAACCTTCCTAGTTCTCTTTGGTTTTCATGAGTTAACAAGTTATAAATATAGAAGTGTTGCAAATATTGTGAATTTGAGACCCAATATGTGCATATGCTTAATCATCTAAAATAAAAATAAAAAATCATCTTTCACTTTCTTCTTATCACACAGGTTACATATTGTTTTTTTCCCGCAGTCTTTCCCATGACCCAATTTCACTATGAAGATTGTGAGAGTCATTTCTGGTTTTAGCAAGATAATTTTCTTCTTTGCGCTAGCTATAACAAAAATATACTTTTGACCTTCCAACTTGGGATTAATGATCTCATGATATTTATAGTACATCAACTTTATCTTACTCTCTATTTCTTAAGTTAAACCATCATTTTTCTTTAGACTTAATGTTGATAGTGTTTTTAATGGTAATAATATTTTGTAGAGTGACCTATCCCTCTATCCTCCAATGGCTTATCCAAAACTCCACATCTTTATTACACTCTCTCTTAAGTTACAATTGGATTTTACTGGTTAAGAGCTTGAAACCATCTCTCATTCGAGAGTTAATTTTTTTTATATATACAAAATATTTTCTCTCCAAGCCTCTTTTTGAGGCTCTCCATTGTAATTCTTCTTTACATTGAAACCTTCTTTCTTTGGACCAAAACCCTCATTGTTTGCACTGAAACTCTATTCCACCCTAAATGCTCATTTTTTCAATATGAAACTCTATTCCACCTTAAGCCCTCACACACCAACGACCATAACAATTTCACATTAATGACCAAGACAACCCCATTAATAACTAGGACAATCACATTAACTCGAGTCTCAAGGTATGTATAAATGCACACCATTTTTGTTTATGTGAGAATTTATACTTTCTTATGTTTTTATTAATTTTTTGTTGAGATTTGTTCATTAACCAATGTAGATCCATCTTAAGGGTTTTGGGATCTAGAAAAAATGTCGCATCTAAGCTTATTTGCAACGTCCAGGGTTTACCCATTGTTGAATCACTTCAATCCATCATTTGAATATTTAATAGACACATGTACCCTAACCATTGCCTGATCACCATAATTCTTATGCAAAAAAACCCACTGACAGGAGATCTGGAGCCTGGGAATTCGATCCTCACGAGGAGCTAAGAAGAGTCACTAAAGAGAAGGGTTGCCACCTTAATTTACATATTGGGCCTTAATCCATGGGAGATTCCTACTCAGAGGCATTCATTTCTCTAGTTCAGTCTATGGCTCCAATGAAATGAAATCAGTCTCAACCACAATGTTTTGTCAAACGTTTGGACGAAATTCCTCAACTGGACCTCCCATCTTTGGAGCTAAGAAATAAAGCCCTCATTTTTTCTGAGAGGGATTTAGTTGGAAAATTTATAGGCCTTTGGCCTAGCCAAAAAATTGTGGAAGCATGGGTAGCAAATAAATTGACCTCGAAGATAAATGGACAGGCAATACCATTTTCCTATGGTCATGGTTATTTCATCTTTCTCTTTTTAAACAATGAAGAGACATATGTGTTATTCATATTTGGGTCATACTTCATAGGTTCTAGGGGAATGTATCTATCCCCATGGACCTTTGAATTTAAACCATAACATGATATTATAAAAACCCCAATGTGGGTAAGGTTATCTCATCTTTCAGTTATTTTCTTGGATGAATGCTCTCTAAGAGAGATTGGAAACAAGCTAGGTCATTTTATTGACTTAATAGAACAAGAAGGGAACCTATATTCTTGTGTGAGAATATTTGTGGAGGTGGAACTAGAGAAGGGACTCCTAGAAACTTCACAAATCAATATGGATATGTGGAGGCACCATCAAGTGCTAGATTATGAACAAATCCCATTCAAGTGAATGGTTTTCCATGCTTATGGACATTTTGCTAAAAACTGTCGAAAAAAACAAGAAGAGTATCCCCCATGAAAGAAACAACCAATGATGTAATTTGAATTCAAGATGGTCCCAAGAAGGTGAAGGAATTTTTAGCAAAAAGGGCCATCTCATACAAATCCATCACAAGAGGGTATGTCTACGTCAAGAAACAACAAATTTGAAGTTCTTGGGAACTTAGAGGAAATAGTAAATCCTAAAAAGGAGATTGAAAAGGAACATGTAGTAGTTATTAATCCTAAACCAACTCATCCTGGTATTGGTTTAGATCCATCCTTGAGGATTTGATTTTCAATGCATAAGAAGAAGAGGTGGAAGTAGAAGAATAAGAGGAAAATGAAGAAGATGAAGAAGAGTCAGAGGAAGAAGATGAGGAAGAAGAGGAAATAGAGGAGGAAGAAATGGATTCAAGTCAGGAAGAGAAAAATATGCGGAGCTAGAACAATAGGCCCATCTTGAGCCCACTAAACCCATCTCCTTTGTCGAAGCCCTGAAGGAGGCACCAAATCCTTCCCCTCCTCTTACAAGGGTAGAAAATACAACTAGGATCAAATAGCTCATGAGGTAGAAAAAAATATCCACTTGGGATGTCAGGAAACCCTTTAATTTATCCTGATATAATTATGTTTTGCTTATGTGTTTTACTTTGTAATCAGTTTGTGAGAATTTATCCTGTACTCAAGAAACTGAGAGGAAATGCCCTAGTAGAAAAATTTAATTCCCTCCCCCCCCTTTGTGAAGGTAGATGAAAATCAACAATATTCTTCATCAACACTATACCAATGTTGTTGGATATGCCACAACCCCCGTATAATATAATATTTTGTTTCAATAAAAAAAAAAAAAACTCAACATAGAGGGATCAAATTTCTTAAAATGTAATTTTTTTTGTTATTTATTATGAAGGAATTAATACATGACATGGAATTAAATGATAAAAAAATTTACACCTTAAGAGATTTCATCCCTCTTAGTGCTTGATAGATCCGTATTTAAGATAGATCTATGCTAGCTTAATGTTTTCTAGATATTTTCAGTATGTATGTACATACATACATGGTGACATCTATGTTTTATTGGGATATAAAGCACCTCACTACTCTTGGTGCAATTAATATTGTATTATCATATCATTTAATATAAAAAATACTTCGTGGAGGGAAAGAGTACAATACAATTAGGCCATTTAAACTTTTGTCACTTCCTGCATTATAGTTATTCCATTCTAATGCTATAATTATTCAACATAAAACATCCATTGCATTTTTAATGGATCCAATTCTAATAAATCTAAATGCATAAATAAACATAGCAATTTGCAACCATTAACTGAAAAAATAAAGATACATTAATCTAGATTACATAATTCACAAGAAGGAGCAAGTGAAGAGAAACTTACCAAAGAGTTGAAGAAATCAACTTACTTACAATGCCATGAATTTTGAACCATTACACCCCAATATTTGATCCAACTTGCCACAACTGAGTGTGGGGGATGACTATCCTCCCAACCAACCTCTCAGTGAAAACAATTGAGATCCTTGAGCTCTCAATCAACTACCTATACCAACTTCCAAGCCTTTTCATCGGTTTCCCAAGAAAAAGATATCACACTTCTTTCTCCACCTTCATTATGTAGAATTCTTTTTGTCCATCCATGCAAAGAAACTCCATGCATAGGTTCCACTTTTCATCTTTCAGTTTTAACCTTTTCTTAATTTAGCTTTTCTTTGATCCCTTTTTAGTAAATTATCTTCTTTTTTTATATTATTTATTATTATATTTTCTTAGTTATTTTATCATATTTGTATTTATTTATTTATTATTATTCCTTTTACTTTAATTTATTATTTATTACTCAAATTGAAATTACAAGGCATTACATGCTCCCTCCCTTCAAGGAACTTCATTCCGAAGATAACTTTAATTATATTACTTATATGTTTTTATTTTCTCCCCGTATCTTCCACAATACCCCTTTTTCTAACTAGTATAAGAGTCACCCAAGTGACCACAACAAGCATCGAAAGTCCACATCACAACACCAAGGAAACAAAAGTACTCTTTATATTTTCTTCCCAACTTTCGGTACCAAGACTAAAGCTTATTGGTCTAACTGGAGCCCTAAGGCTCGAGACATCATCTACATAAGAAGATATCCAGTATGGTACTCACGTACCCCATACATCTTGAAAGGATGGCCTAAAATTCCTCTACAAATCCTACTAGGTACCTATCCCTAGGCCTTAAATTCCAATCTCACAACACCAATGGTGGGTACTAATCTAGCCCCTCTTTTGGATTTCAACATCACAACTCCAATATCAGGCACTATGTCCTTCTCAAGATGGTCCTATTTTCCATCGATAATTATACAAGGAAAAAGAACCATTGGCATAAGTTGGTTGATTGAGTTTGTCTCCAACCCATAAGGTGTTACTTTGTAGATATTATCCTTCGTAGGTATGGGCTCCCATGAGATCATCAAATAAAATGACTCTCTCAGTCCATTGGTGGATTTCCTATCAATCACAACCCCACAACATGAAACCGATGAATTAGTTATAATCATAATATTACCATCTCATAGAAAAGAATCTGCATGCTAGCTCTTGCATGTCATCATGAGAACACGACATTGTTTTCATCACGACATCCTGAATAGTAAGGCACCACATGCTCATACATGTTATCATAAAACATTTTATCTTAACAACTTCATGCAATCCCTACATGCCATCACATCATGAAATATTATCATAAGATTATAACCTCAACATATATTTATCAAAGATATATCATTACATCAACATAATAAGTGGAATTACATGTTAACATAAGATCATAACATAAAATCATATCATAAAATCATGAATATGATAATCATCTCAACACATAAAACATGTAGAGAAATAAAACACCATCATGATTCATCAACAACATCAATTTTGCTAGCCTGCATAAATAAATAGTGAATACCATCTTTTATATATAATGTAATAAATATCATCAAAACATCCATCTAGTACATAGGTCTACTTGGTTAAATTTGTAATCCAAACCTAACTCTACAAATGATCATTAGTACTATGAGTGCCATGTGATCATCTAGATACCAATCATTTCTTGATTATAATTTCCTCTTCTTTTAACAAGAATGTTGACAATTTACAGGATATGTATAGTCACATTATTAGTATGTTAAAGCTTTCATATATTTTTCCTTGTCTAAATACATTATTTAATTTCACATAAATCCCATCATATAGAGCCACAATCTCTAGTCATGCATTATTTTCTAATCCTAATGGATGTCGGTGGCCTCCCACCTATTCCAACTGGTTCATTTTGGTAGTTTTCCAGTTTGGCAGTTTTTTTCCTAGTTTTTGGGTCCCTGATTTTCGGGGCCGTTTTGAGGCCCTAAACAATGTTTTTAGGGATCGACACAATTAGAATGTAGATGGAGTCAAATTGTGACGACAACATGTGCAGTCCGCGGATATCCCTTTCCAACGGGCTATCGTGCGCCTAAAACGAAGATTGTATGCAAAAGTTACGACCTCAGGAAGTTGATGTACTAACTTACCCCAACGGGGCCCACATGAATTTTGGTGCTTCATCTCCTAGGGTTAGGTTTTTGGATGTCTAGGTTTTTGGAATTCATGTTTATTGTAAAAAGGCCTTCAGAGCCTTAAATCATCAATATCAAAATTCAAATTCTTGACTTTGTATATCTTTTGATCATTACACAAGGTTCTTACATCCCTTTACATTTTTTGTTTATTCACTCAAGGACCACTATACCTAATAGCATGTAAATACTAGTTCATCATTATTTAAGTTAACATGGTTCACTCTTGGAAGAATTATCTCACATGATCCAAATACACAACTAGTCTTTGTCATAGTATCTTCTTACTCTTCATGATAGGTGTTTACTCGTCAATCTATAAGACTCAATTTATCACATGGTCCATTTCCTTTTCCTTTTAATTCCCATAACTTGGATGTAGACAATTGTTATATTTAAACATTCAAATTGTAATATATTCCCTAGTCTACAACTTGTCATCCTTAACCAGTTGTGAGTCCTCTAGTGCACAATTCCCTATATTGACACCTTAAAATGATATGGGTAATCACAATGACCCTTACCAATCATCCTTAATCATCATTCATATTTCTCTATCCACTCATCAATATCTTTAAGAGATCTTTCCTCTTGGGTGAGACACCCCTTCACTATCATTACATAATTTTTTCTTAGGATTTATTAAGTTTTTGTAGTTCCTCTAGTACTTCAATGTTATCCCTTAGATATACACCTTCAAGGAGTCATGTGAGATTGAATTAACTACTCCAATCATAACAATTCCATACTATTGTTACTCAATTTGACCACCTTACTTAATTATCACTAATCTTTCCATGGCTAGGAGAATATTTCCATTATGATAAGGTGTTTCCCCTTTTTACTTGCAAAAAGTTCACCATATATATTTTTTCTTGTTTTCTCCCACCCTACAGGAACTCATGGGTTTATTACCTCTTTAATATCACCAAACTTCCTATAGTTCCTTAAAATGACTTTCATTATTATCACAATCATTTAACTTCAATGGTTGATTGACAATATTTACTTCCTAATATACATCATCCTTATTTAAAAGTCTTATAATGGCCCTTATCATGTTCTTATATGGAAATCCTTTTGTGATTCCACAACCATTTTCTACACGGTTACTCATTCACATGATACCTCGAGAGTGCTAGGTTATTTAATCATGATTATTCCCTAAATATAAAACCTTCCATCTTGTTCTAGGATAGACTATTGATTCTTGTTGGTTTCTTATACTCGTTTGTGAAACTTCCACTTACTCACCTTATGTATCTATGTATTACTATTTTTTGTTCATCTCATCCTTCCAATTTGGTTATGGTTATGAGGACCACAATAAGTTATTTTCATTAGAAAATTTGCAATTTTGTCCTTAGCCCTTCCTTNGTGAAACTTCCACTTACTCACCTTATGTATCTATGTATTACTATTTTTTGTTCATCTCATCCTTCCAATTTGGTTATGGTTATGAGGACCACAATAAGTTATTTTCATTAGAAAATTTGCAATTTTGTCCTTAGCCCTTCCTTTGTAAGGTAACTTTGTCAGATATATACCACTAAGATTGGGAATCAAACTTGGAAACTTTTCCTTCATTTATTAAAACCTTTTTCAATATACTTAATTTTCCATATTCTCATTCTAAAAATAGATTTACTATCCTTCTAGGGGTAGTTTCATACTATCTTTAAGGTATATAGCTTCCATTTTTTACTTCATTTGATGTGTACTTTCGGGGAATTGTATCACTCTTCTTTCAATTTGATCAATTATATTTTTTCCACATATTTCTTGAATAACTAGTGTCTTCTTTATTGTTCGACAACATAGGTATTGATCAGAAAGTTCTTTCGGATTTATCACATAGGTTTTTTTTATTTTTGACGTTT
>SNQJ01S0033911.1:41836-66684 GCA_010110895.2 Picea sitchensis
ATTGGGGTGTTTTTTTTTTTTGTTTGTCTTTATTAATAATTTTTTTTGTGTGTGGTGTTTGCAGGCCGCGTGAGCTCTCTCTCCTTGGCGGCGTTTGGTGTGGCAAACTTGGTAGTTGGTGCTTTGATTTTTATTTATTTATTTTTTATTTTTATTTTTTCCTGTAGCTCCCTCTCCCTCCGTCGACTGGATTCGGCCGCTTTGTCAAAATTGGGGGTTTTGTTCTATTTGTTTTCCTTGATTGTTTGCAGGGTAAAACAATAAATATTATTGTTATATTGGTAGACATGAAGTGTTATTCTCCATATTTTACCGGAATAACCTGAGCTTTGGTGCTTTGCTCTGAACATTGCATTCTGAGTTGATATAAACAAGAAAATGAAAATATCTTTGCTAGATCTTTTGAAATGCAATTTCATTGGCCTGAAAGACTTTGGCCGAAGAAGTTGGCTCGGCTGTTATCTATGCATTGAAATGTCTGCTGCTATCAATAATCCAGTATTTGTTTGGACAAACCCATCATCAACCACAATATGTGGAATATGGTAGAAAATGAAACGTTATTTTTTTTTGTTCGTTTTTAGTTGATAAAAAAAATCTTCGTTTGAAACCCAAAAGCTTTATCTGACTTTAATGGATGTTTTACGAGTTTTTTTTTATATGTTGTATTTGGCATGGTATGTTTTTTTTTTTGTATTTTTGGCATTGGTTTGAATTTTTTTGTCTCGGTCCTGGACCATGGAGGATCACGCAGGAGGGCGTTATGGACAATCAAATGGTTTCTCATTGTCCATGGGTGTATTTTGATGTTCGATCTGGGTGGGTTTGGTAGGGTTTCTAGGTTTCTTTGATTTTCACGCAGTTTATGAAATTTCTAGCCCTTTTTCTACTAGATTTATATCAGTTTGTAGAAATAGAAGCATGAATCGTCATTTTCAATTGCCCACCTTCCCCAAAATAAGCGCAATGGCCAATCTTAGCCAATAAATGTCTTGCTACTCAGATCTGTGATGCTTATACAACAGAAAAGGATTCGAGATCTCTGTAGACCCAATACGACATAGCAACAAATAGATCAAATCCGCTTTATCTAATGGTTTCTTCCTCCAAGTGCATTTTTATTCAAGTGGATATTCGATTTCTTATGAAAAAAAAAAATTGATTTTTAAGGTCTGGCAACGAATGATTATGGTATCTCCGTTCCAACCCGCTCCCTCTACGTATCCTCTCCAAGACACATTCAGTGGGGTCTTTA
This sequence comes from Picea sitchensis, assembly GCA_010110895.2. Taxonomy (NCBI): domain Eukaryota; kingdom Viridiplantae; phylum Streptophyta; class Pinopsida; order Pinales; family Pinaceae; genus Picea; species Picea sitchensis. Next base: position 43,092 of record SNQJ01S0033911.1, read on the forward strand.
AACTGACAATTTGATTCAATATATTCGCGTGGGCGTCACAGGTTCGATTCGCTCCCAGATCTAAATGGGTACAGACAAGTGCTTCAGTAATGGAGATACTAACGAGGTTCGATCTGGTGAAGGATCTGCTTTGATATTCATGGGAACCGGATGTTCATCTGGAGTGCCGACTCTAAGGTGCCTGACGCAGCCATCAGATCCTATGATTAATTCCATTCAGGAGTTGGCTGCATACTCAACCTCATTCTCTATGTATTGAATAGGCTCTATCATGTGGGTGGGAATTAGTTGTTTGTTGTGAAGAAACAATGGAGTAATATCCTCTTTCCCGCTTGCTTATTCGAAAACCACGCATGATGCATGCATAGATCCGGAGGGGGAGAAGAGGATCGGGTCCGTGGCCCAGGAAGGAATGAATAAGAAGGGGTTTTCGTTCCCTTATTCTCTGAACAATAGACGAGGGAGCAAAGAAATGGAAAAGGAAGGGTGCCTGGAAGGGAGTCTATTTTCCAAAGTTCAATGTCATTGTTGGGTATCATCGAGTCATTCTTCTCGCCAAAGATGAGTGGCAGCCTGCAAATGTGACAAGCCATTCAGCGCAACATGGAGTGAAAAGAACTTATAGAGTTGATGTTGATATTCCCGCAGACGGCTGGATCAATGTCACAAACTATTATGATGTATACATTTTTAACACCGGACACTGGTGAGGATGCTTGTTACTATTTGTATATCATTTTTCATTTCTTCCTGTGTGTTTGAGAATTATTTCTTTGTGTTGAAGAATTGTCTAAGTGAAACTGGATCAGGGATGAACAACTGTTGGATTACCACATGCTTTACCCTGTAGTTAGGTGGAAAATGGATGGCTTTCTTCTGTTTTCCTTCTCTTCTATTCTTTGAGTAATGCAAACTAATTGCTTAGGAAGAAAAGCCTGTTTTGGAATTCAACAAGCTGATTCTTGAGATAAAAGCTCCTAGGGTATTCTACATTCTTGAAACCTTTTCCAAGAAGGATTCTGTAAGATGGCATTTTCATCTTTTGTTTCACAAACTGTTTTATAAAAATAATGCATAATCGACCAAACAATTGTCTTAATAGTGCAGTATAGGGTAGAAGGTGCAGAAAACGTGGTAGGCTAAGTACAACCTTGAAGTCTAAAGATAAAATAATGGCATTGGATATCCAAGTACTTGAACCTGGAGTAAAACAAAGCTATCTATTACCTCATTATTGTACCAAAATATACACTAGGACTTGAAACTTGAAATGTATCAGGTGCCCAATTTGTAATTTAGCTCAATGTTTTTATTTTGTATCAGGTGACCAATTTGTAATTTAGCTCAATGTTTTTTTTTTTATTTTTATTTTAAGCTGGCGGGCTCAAACCTAACTCTTTGATTATTAGGCATCCACATTCTTACTGATCTATTACCTCATTAAGGCAGTAAAATTTCCAGTAGAGTTAAAACCAGAGGGTGCTCAATTGGTTGGCAATGCTGAGTAAGTACAGTCTTATATTGGTTGCACCTTGTCCTCAAATCATAACATAAACAATTCTTCCCTTTACTAGATAGTTGCTGCATCTTTTTCATAAATGGTGTTAACAATTGAAATGCATCAATGTTGTAAGTTGTAACTAATGCCTATAATAGCAAATGCACAATGAATTGTTCATGCATAGAGTGAATATGTGTGAATATATCAAGTTAATATTTCACAGAGTTTTGCAATAAACAACACATCACTAGTAAAATCATGTAATGAAGTTGTTGAATACATTAGTTGGTCCAATAGTGAATTGATCAACAACTTCAATGTTATTAGCACCAACCAGAATAACCCCAAAGCGTTTCATAGTTTTGTACTTTGTAATTTGTTTTTTTTTTGTTTTTTTTACATTTTCCATTCTTGTTGCATGCATATATATTTTATATTTGTTTAAAGTTTCTTTGTTTTGTTTGGTGTGTTGCTTTAGGGCAATTTGAGCTGAGTTGGCCCTTTTAGGCCCGTGATTTCAAACCTAGGCTCTGGAGCACCATGTGTAAAAGAGACCACCTAATTAAACATGTAAATTTTAATTCACTTAACATAAAATTTCCCCACGTAGTTCATTCATTCACCTTCCAGCATAAATATTCCCAGATAAGTTAAAATTCATCTACAACATGGAAATAACTCAACAATCACATATATATAAATAATTGCTCATGTTGGAACTACAACAAATCACATATATAAATAATTGCTTCTCTATGCTACCCTCATTCACATGGTCGTCCTCTGTCAGCCTCATGAACTCACCTCCAACATCAGCTTCAAAACCAACTATCCACCCAACCAAATTTAGGAGGCACTGCCTGCCCCCTAGCTCTAGGGAAAGTTCCTGAAAGGGAACTCCGCCCCCTGCCCAAAAACCCTGAAAGTAAACCGTGCCTCAGAATGAGCACTCACAAATTAGAAAACCTCCAATGTAAACTGCAAAAACAAAACCAACCATCAAACTATTAGTGCTCTCATCCCCTCCTCCAAAATGCTTCCCCCCCCCCAAAAATCCCAAAATCCTCCTCCTAAAAGAATGAATACCTTCCCCTTTAAGGCTCTCCTCCCTCTTATCCCTTTCACCCCACTCTCTCTTCCTTTCACTAAATTCCTATCCCTCTCACATTCATTACCTTATCCCTCTTATTTAATGTCTTGTCCCATTTATTTAATGCTTCTTATCCTTTATTCAATGTTTGTTATCCCACTTATATAATGAGGTTTTAATAAATTAAAATTATTTAACCCTATTAATTATTTACTCACATAATTGAAGAGTTTAATTTGGGCCACTCACTAACCATTGAGACTATACCTGTATAATTAATGATAATTAATTTAGTTAATATTATATAAGAAACAATTATTGTTTAGCTAACATCTTAGGACAATCAGATTATCAATTTAATTATAATTAATAATCCTTTACATTTATTTAAGCAGGGTCGTTACAATACAACACTAAGAGATCTATCATCACCAACAATTTTTTTGTTGGTGTTACATTCATTAAGAGAAGAAAATATGACTTTATCCTTAGCCATATGATAAGATGCTTCAGAATCAATAAGCCACTCATTGAAAGAAGTATAAGTTGCATTGAACGGGAAACTAGAAGTAGAAAGTGCATTCCCATGAGAAGAAGAAGAAGAAGAATATATATTGATGTTGTGATTATTCATTGTTTCTTTTAAGGCTTCCATCTTTTAAAAAGATTTAGAATCCACAAGACCATATTTCCCACAAAAGTTGCAATGTATGTTAGTCTTCTTACTTTTAGATTTTTCTCCTTTGTCACCATTGGGATCAGAAGTTTCTGTAGAGGGTTTGGGACCCTTGTTTTTCTTATTGTTGTGGTGAGGATGTTGCTTCTTGGTATTCTTGGATTTATCTTTTTGTTGGGCCACTAAGGCTTTGTTGGATGTACCTAAAATGTTGATCAATCCAAGTTGCACAAGATTATCTTTCTCTCAAATCATAGAATCACAAGAATACTTGAGATAGGGTTCTTTATAAGAACTCCATAGATATTTTGTGGTTGCATAAAAGGTATATACAAATTCAACACATGCACTACCAATCTTGGCAAGAATAACACATATGCATTGGCTATCATTTAGATCTAGTTTGTAGTCTATACATAAAAGTATAAGTATTTTAAACTTAGATAAGTAATCTTCAATGAAAGGAAAGTCATTGGGACTTAAAGTCATTAACTGATTTTCTATTTGGTGGGCTCGAATAATATTTTTTTTACCAAACACAACTTGAAGCTTTTCCTAAGCTTCATCGTAGGCATTGATTCCTTGAAGGAGAAACCTTAAATAAGGAGAGATGAAAATTATGATTAGTCCACATGCTTAATCATTCTTATTGTCCTATTTTACTTTATTTTCATCATCATTGGGTTCTCATTCTTTTCCCAAGGTAATCCGGTCCAATCCTTTACTTCTTAGTACATCCTCCATATGAGATTTCCATGAGAACTAGTGGGTACTAGTAAGAAAAACATCATTGAGAGAATACATATTAAAATATGCAGAGAATATGGATTTAAAAGTTGAAACTAATGGTCTAGATGGAAATCTCTCAAAAAAATATGTTGTTAAAAAAAACCGACATTGAAAACAGACTTCAGATGTGAAAATTATTCCCTTTTGAAAAAATTCATAAAGGATAACCAAAGAGACACATGGTAAGTAGAAGTTGGTCCATGTGGTGATGCACCTCTTTATCTAACTTTCCCTATAAGCTCACTTTTACAAATAAGTTACTTATGAAGTGACTCGCTTTTATAGAATAAGTGGGAATCACTTTTACAATGAGGTTACTTTGTAAATTAAAGTTAGATGCAAAACAATAACTAAAAAGAATAGTAAAGATGCTTATAATGATTCACTTTTATAAATGAAGTGAAATGCACTTTACAATGAAGGCATGAAAATTTTCAAAAATTGTTGGCACAAGGGCAGACCCGGGGTTCAACGCTCAAGAGCGCACCAACAAAACCCTAACTACCGGCCCTTTCGGCAACACCTGTGAAGTAGATGAAGTCTCACCCAAGGTAGAGGCAGGGGTGGTTGTAGGACTCAGATGTCTGCAACCTTAGCTGGGACACTGATATGTGATTATATATTTTACATGGCACTTAGCATGGATCATTCGTCAATATTTAACCCGTATGGTACTTCGCAGATAACACAGAGCATCACAACGAATACTTATACTAAAGACGGTCCAGTACTTAGCCACATAAATATAGGTTAGGTTCAATAGATCAAACACTAAGCATCTTATATATCAGATCTAACATTCATTCATATATCATCAGTACAAAGCATAACTAGATCTACTTAATCACATGCAACACTTAGACAAGAAGGAGATAAACACATTATATCAAAGCACAAAGAACAATACAAACAGTTACCATGGTTCACCCCCACCCTGGGGTTACGTCCACAAAGTCTTCTTTATATTATCTCGGTCAAGCAATTACAACACGGAGCTTCAATGATCCTTACTTCGCACAGGATAGAAGATTTGCGCATCTCGCTAGATCCTTCTTCCTTGCGCTTAACACAAAACCAAAACAACTTGCACTTAGCATTCTGATCTCCTTACAGTCATGCACAAAGTACTTGCAATATACGTCCGACCACACAGGTCTAGCTACTAGCACTAAGCCTTTAGCTATACATTTACACTAAGTTGTCCCCCTTACATTTCCTAAGTATCTATTTATAGATTACAAAATGGGCCTAAACATGGGTAAACCCACGGGCCAATATCCATTTCCCTTTACATCAACCCAAAAGCCCTAAAAGGTACCCAAAAATAGGTCTTTCTTGCTTCGCGTTGCGCTCTGTCTTTAGCAAGCTGTCGTAGTCCCAAAATGGTCAAATATGACCAAGTATCCTTCAAAACTTGGTCAAGGGCCAATATGCCCCCAACACTCACCTATGAATCGTCTCGAGTCACTCAGGTCTATTCAATTCTGCCCCAAATTCCTCGAGCTTGGATCGAGCCGCTTCGACCTACTGCAGTGCGACAACCTCTTGCTTAGTAAGTTCTTGGATCAATGTGTCATTGAGCGGTCCTTCCAGGCACTTTTCTCAGTGATGACAACCTGTTCGAGTTCAACTTCCTGGTTTTCAAGTTCAACAAATAGTTGGCATGCCTTTTCTTGGATCGGCTGAAGCCGTTGGGAGACTTCCATCACTTTACTTTGTAGTGCATGTACCTGTTGCTGGGATATGTGTTGTTCTATGAACCTCTTCATTCTTTCAACCAAGGTCAAAGTCTTTATCTGTGCCTGCAACATGTCTTCATGTTGCTTGGATTCTTGGAGTTGTGCCTCCAATGTTTGCAATTCTGGAGTCTCTTTGAGGGTTTCATAAGTCTGGGTTCTTCTAGCGCTCAGTTGCTTGCATTCCAAGGAAAAGGTTTTTAACCGGCCAACTGTGCTTCGAGCAGTGGATTCTCTTAGATCTCTTATCTCTTGGGGTGTCTCAGGTATGGTGCAGACCTCTAGATCCATGATGCATTGTTGGAGTTGCTGGATTACTTCTTCCAGTTGGGTCACCTGCTATGGGAGACGGTCTTCCATATTCACTTCTATGATCATCATAGAGCTAAGTGCTTTGTGAACTCTTTCCTGTACTTCAAGTTGCTCTACTAGAAACTGTGCCTTTTCCTTATCCCACTTCGATTTCAGAGCCAACTTTTCCCATTCTGCCTCCTTTTGTTGTTCTAGAAGTGTTTTCTGTGCTTGCATCAAAGCCTAGGTGGATTTCACTGTGTCTTCTTGAGCTTGTCGAAGGTGAGCTTTGACTTGATCAACGATCTGGTGTAACTGTGTGGGCTCATCACCTGCTCCTGATGTTTCTCTTATCACATGTGTTGTAGACATTGCTTGGCTGGATTGGAGTGCCTGCTACACTTCTTTGAGTTCACCTTTGATTTGGTTGAAGATATCCTCTTTCTTTTCTTCTTGCTTTTCTGCGAGCTCGAGTGAAACGTCGTTCAGTGTGGCAATTAAGAAGTCAAAGTCATCCGGGGTAAGGGTAGTTTTAATCATGGTTCGGGTAGCTTTAGCTTTCTTTCAGGAGGAGGGTTTTGGGGGTGTCATATTTCTTTTCATGGAGGGATCCTCCTCCTCTCTTGGTGGAGTCACTTCGCCTCTATTTTTCTCCACTTCTGTACTGCCTAGCTCGTCACCATCACCTCCCTACACAGGTGAGATCGAAGCAGTCTTCGCGGATGTGCTAGGGACATCTTCAACTTCGTCATCCTTCTTAGTCCTACTTGGCCCATGTGTATCTAGCATCACTTTAGGGATTTCCTCGTTGGACATATCTGCGGGGTCTACTGCAACAAGTAGGTTTTCTGACCATTCCTTGGTGATCTCCTCCAAGTCGTCTTCTATCATCTTGTAGTAGAATTGGAGCTGTTGTTTATGTTCATCACCACGCGCTGTAATGTAGATGAAGTGGCGATCCGCACTAAACTTCATCAAAGGTCTAGACCTATGAAGTGCATTCGGGGTGATTCATGGTATAGACTGGATGGCGTTCTTCAATTGGTTGAAGTAGGTGTGGAAGATAGCATTAGATTTCCATTGCTTGTTCATGTCGCTGGAGTACCACAACGTACAAAACTTCGTGGCTAGTGGTTCGAAAGGTTCGATCTCTGGGAAAGTGGCACCCTCTAGCAGCTCCCAAGTGATGAAAGCTATGAGTATGAGTAGCCAACTAAAGTGGAACTCATACCCTTGGTCTTGCACTCCTCTGCAATCCATCTCTAATTGGTTGATGAGATACTATGCCCAATTCATCTGTAGTCCCTCGGCGCACTTCCCTGCAAGCTCAACTATGAATCCAATCACCTGTGTTGGTCTATTATTACAAACTAATTTGCCCATGATCAAATGACATGCAAGGTGCATTGCATTGCTCTGGATGGAGGCTACCTTGTAGCCTCGCGTTCCCTTCTCTACATCGCCTTAAGTTTCCTTTATCCGTTGTGCTAGTGCTCGGTCGAAGGTCTTTCCTAGGTAAAAGTCCTGTGGGTCAGGGCTTTTCATGTTGATTCCTATGATCTGATTGATCAGAGTCAGATCCACAACAATGCGACGGTCCAACCATAAATATCCGTCGTGATAGCAAGACAACAACAACCTGACGCATGCGTTGACTTCCTTGTGTCTGCCGAAGTGAGTGATCTTCATTACATTGAGTAGTGTGGACTGCGCGAGATTTTGGGTCCAGGACTGTGGGACAATATTAGGAGTATGAAATTTGGTCTTAGTTAAGTATTTATGTGGAACCAACATGCTATAGGTTTTGCGATCTCCAAGGTTAAAATCATTGAATTTTAGTGCTACTAGATTATCCTGGTCAGCACGTACTGCGTGCACACCTTTTGGAAGATACGCGGTGATCAAGTTGTACTCAAAGTCTCGAGGTACATTGTCACTGTTAATCTTGCTGCTCAAAGGTGGGATGTAAACATGACAAAATGCGCGGGATCAACTTGGCGTTTGCAATATCATCTCTGTGATTTGTTCTTGTCTTGGTCGTGGTTCTGGAAGGTCCTGCGCCGCGAGAAGTGGAGGGAGAAGCTTGGAATCCTCCTAACGATGATTCTTGCACACCTGCAGACATCCTTCTCTCTGACATGACTCTCTCATCCATTAGGTCAGTCAAAACTTCTTCAACTACTTTCTCAACAACGTTGAGATTGTCTGACATATAAGCTTGGGTCCACTAGCTCAGGTGTAAATTGACGTCTGAGATTACGATGAACAGTAAGGCAAAAAGGCAATGATCTCAGGGTTCATGCTCAAATTATCAGTTAGCAAAAAGTATTCTAGGTGTGTGGTGCGATGGAATAAGTAGGGAAACTTAGCAACGATATGCTTCCAACAGATATGGGGCCTGCATTAACTCCGTTCTATCTGTTCTGGTGCTATCCAACAGTCTAGTGGTAACCCATAACTGCTTTTCAACCCGTTTGGGGTGGCAGTCGAATGGGCATATCGGTTCCAACGACTATATTTCTTTGTCATGGTGAAGTATTCTATGTCGTTGTTCTGATATCTAGGTGAAGCTCCAATTCTGCAATTCTTCTTGCTGCAAAGTGTCCTCTAGAACCTCTTGTAACCTTACAGTATTAGCCCTTTTCTTTCTTAACTTTCTATCCTTCTTCCCAATGAGCTTTGTCTCAGTAATGTTGTTACCATTCTGATGCTTATCTTTTGTGGTCTTAGTTACTTCACGCTGTTGAAAGTCTTTCCTAGGGTTCCTTGATAATACTTCTTCTGTATCAAAAATAGGTAACTCGATCTTCTGCGGATCCTCAAGTGTTCTCTTAGCTTTGACATCAGAGTTGCTAATATTAAATATATGTGATTTGTTCTTCTGTTCTTCAATCAAGTGCGTGATCCTTCTGGTCATAAAGTCTTTTAACTCTTGCTTCTTCTGTTCCAAAACTTTTTCTTCCTCTTTTCGCCTGTCTTGTTATCTATCAATCCAAGGTTTTCCTATAAGCATAGTAAACAGGGCATTGTATTCAACAAATTTAATAATCTCAAAGTATTCCTTTGTCGAAGTTACATTGACAGTCATAGGTATCCGGGCAAGCCTTCCACATAGGTTTACTAGCTTTCCTCTGAATAAACTTGTTCCTCCTAGGGAAGGGATCATGGAAGGATTTTCTATAGATTCTGAAGTTATTTCTGGAATAATGTTCACTTGTGTCTCTTCTTCAAGAATACAGTCAATGTTGAAGTCCCCTATTCTTGCTTCGATTTGCTCCTTTTCTTTGAAGATCTCTGATAACCTAACATGTCGGTGATCATTCAAGGTGTCTTTCATCTGTAGCAATATATTTTCTGATTCTTTCTGGGTTTCTGCTATGATCTTGGTCTCTTGATCTCCTTCAGGGTTTGCTTGCTCCATATTCAGTTTTTCAAGTCTAGCGATCATTCTAGGGCAATCCAATATTTCATGGTCCATAGCTTTACAACAGAGGCAACTAGGGTTTCTCCCAGGGAATTCCTTAGCAAGATGGTCTGGTCTTCTGCAACTATAACAAAGAGTTAATCCTCTCTTTCTCTTCAATGATCCCCAACTCTTCTTGTACTGCGCACTAGGATCATAATGGCTGGCTTGAAAAAATTTCTTTCTAGGATCCTACATCCACTTGTTAGTCCAAACATTCTTTCTATGCATAGGTATAACATATCTATCATTATACTTATCATATCTATTCATATCAAACTTTCTTTCATCTATTAATGCCCTAGTTTTTAAGTTAGGAAAAAATCTATCAAACATACCTAGATCCATGTTCTAGAAACAAAAAAATTCACTTATCTATAGAGCACAAAAGCTTCCAGATCTAAGAACTTTTGACTATTCTTACCTTTATTAGAGCACAGAGCTTACAGATCTTACCTCTTTTCTGTAGATCTGACTTCTTTCTTTCAGAAATTTCCACTTTTACTTTTCTTAGGGCACAGAGCATTCAAATCTCGCTTCTTTTATTCGGATCTGATCTTCCTTTCTTCATATCTGACCTTATTCCTGGTACAAAGCTGCATAGGTCAAGTAAAAATATGCGCACTAAGGCAACAAATCTACGCACAAAGATTTCTTTTGCACAACGTTTCTTTTTCCTCAGTTCCCAACAATCACAGTTTTAGGTCCCGACAACAGAACCATTTGTTGGCACAGGGGAAGACCTAGGGTTCAATGCTCAAGAGCGCACCAACAAAACCCTAAATACCGACCCTTTCGATAACACCTGTGAAATGGATGAAGTCTCACCTGAGGTAGAGGCAGGGGTGGTTGCAAGACTCAGATGTCTGCAACCTTAGCTGGGACACTAATCTGTGATTATATCTTTTACATGGCACTTAGCATGGATCATTTTTCAATATTTAACATGTATGGTACTTCATAGATAACACAGAGCATCGCAGTGAATACTTATACTAAATATGGTCCAGTACTTAGCCACATAAATATAGGTTAGGTTCAACAGATCAAGCACTAAGCATCTTATATATCAGATCTAACATTCATTCATATATCATCAGCATAAAGCATAACTGGATCTACTTAATCACATCCAACACTTATCCAAGAAGGAGATAAACACATTAGATCGAAGCACAAAGCACAATACACACAGTTACCGTGGTTCACCCCCACCCTGGGGTTACATCCACAAAGTCTTCTTTATATTATCTCGGTCAAGCAATTACAACATGGAACTTCAATGACCCTTACTTCGCACAGAACAAAAGATCTGCACAACTCGCTAGATCCTTCTTCCTTGCGCTCAACACAAAACCACAACAACTTGCACTTAGCGTTCCGATCTCCTTATAGTCATGCATAGAGTACTTGCAATACATGTCCGACCACACATGTCCAACTACTAGCACTAAGCGTTTAGCTATACATTTTCACTAAGTTGTCCCCCCTACTTACATTGCCTAAGTATCTATTTATAGATTACAAAATGGGCCTAAACGTGGGTAAACCCATGGGCCAACATCCCTTTCCCTTTACATCAACCCAAAAGCCCTAAAAGGTACCAAAAAATAGGTATTTCTTGCTTTGCATTGCGCTCTGTCTTTGGCAAGCTGTCACAGTCCCAAAATGGTCAAATATGACCAAGTATCCTTCAAAACTTGGTCAAGGGCCAACAAAAATTAACAAAAAAAAGACTTGAACTCAAGACCTCTTACTAAATAAAACAACTTTTAACCAAGTGAGCTAGTGCAAAATACATTATAATATTGAGAAGGAGGATGAGGGGTATTGTTTTTTTCGAGGATGACCTTGAAGTGCGTGACAAAAAAAATTATTTTCACATGTTCACACACAAACAAATTTTATTCTAGACAACAACAAGGGGTTAGATATCGATTAGCTTACCCAAAAAATGTAATTTTTCTCTATGTTTCTGATTTGCCGAGATTGCATTGAGTGCACGACAAAGAGAATATATAGACAAGAAAACATTTTCACTCTATTTATGATTTTCCGAGATCACATAGACTGGAAGGAAAAGAGAATATGCAGACCGAAAATAGTAGCAACCTAGAAACAAAAACAAAAAACCAAAATATTATCTCTGTATTTTTTTTGTATTTTAAAAAGGGTTTTTTCAATCTTTATACCTCCGGATTTGACCAAAATGGACGTATATTGGGAAAATGGAAACCTTTTTGAGTGAAATGAAAATAATTTATAAATGAAATGACTTCTCTAGATGCATTGGAATTGTCCTCTCGACCCAAAAATGAATAGAAATATTAGAAACTAGAGATGTAGAAACACAACTTCAAGATCTTGATCTATAATGGGAGTGGGTCTTCAAATGTGCTATGACACCATGTTTGAAAACATAGGTATTCCAACAAAGTATGAACACCTTCAGTAAATACTCACACTACTATATTAAATATCAACACACTAATGTTTTTATGTGGTAAAACCCCTGTGGGGAAACATCCATGGCCGCAACCAATATGGCCACTTAATGCAATTTATTAATGCAAAAGAAAAAGAGTTTACAAGAGAGTTTCTCACAATCGATCATTGAAAGATGACCCTCCATGCTCTTTAAATAGAGATGATGGATCAATCGGGTGCTAAGCCATAGATCAATGTAGCCATTAAGATCAAGGAGAATATGAAACGTCGGATTACTCTATGTGGGGAACATATCATGACCATCAGATTACAAATGCATACTAAAGAAACACACTTTAACCTAATGACACATTAGACCAAGTTGATATTAACTAAATCATAAGTGTATAAATTTCCTAACATTTACATCCTCATGTTACCTAGGCTAGTTTAGTGTATTAGATGATTGCATATACTTCATATTTGATGTCCTCGTCATAATGTCCATAATCAGACTTGTAAGCATATACTATTAGGCATAATAAAAACACCTAATATACATTTTAATTCTTCTCACACACTCATCAGTTCATGTACACAAAAAAAATCTATTATCTTATTACTTGATTTATGAACACCAACATGTTATGGGAAGTGTTGGCTTAGGGTTTCAGACCCATGGTTTGAAAGGATTTTCCAAAATATAACCCATTAGCTTCATCATATTCAATATTTAAGCACCGAGTAAGGTCTTACCCAAGATACCATGATAATAATAGAGGCATAATGTTTGTGCATTGCATGGAGGAATAATATAGATGGGAAAACACTTAGCTAAGAGCTACACATTATATACTATTCACTGATAACACAATTTATATAAATAACGTCCATGCTAACATATATATCAAGCATTCATTTATAATAGAGTACATGAGAATAAGTATCAACTCTGGCATCAAGCCTTCATTTATTAATCACACATAAACCTTCAGATACATGGAGGGTTGTAGCATGTATAAAGACTCATTAAACTTAAACTAGAGACCAGAGATTCAGGTCTTGATCTACTTTATCTCTCATATTCTACTTATAGATATATAATTACAATGAACAACCAATCATTGAACAAGAAGTGAACCCCTACATGTTTACATGCATTCCTTATATCTCTACAGAAGCATGAGAATCATAACAAACCTTCCAACTCACTAACAACCTTGAACATGACCAATCAATCAGTTACAAAAATGGTTACAATCATCACGTTGATCTTCGAGAATTTGATATGCATGCAATATTTACAAGTTCTTGCACATACTATTTTATCCCTCGAGATGTTCCAGGATGTTGTTGGAACGATTTCGAGGCACCCCAGGAGCTAAGATTGAGGATGATTCTTAAAGCTATTTTTGGAGTAAGTTAATTGTGCAATATTTGGGAAGTTTTTCCCTCTCTCTTTGTTGAAATTATAGGACATAAAAAAATATCAACCTAGGTGACATTATCTCAACTCTTAGAGGCATATGTATACAAGTGTTTCATACAATTAAGTTTTAAAAGGAGAATTAAATGGTGAATTAGAAGAAAAAATAAAAATAAGCATACAAGGCACTACTAAGAATGAATTCTGTAGCTTATGGGAAAAGAACAACGTGGTGAGAAATTAAGAACTCAACATCCCTAATAGGTGAATACAAATCAATAAAAACATGCTTCACACAGTTAACATCTTCATACATCCAAGTACATGGAGGTACCCTTTGCATATCACTTAAATGCACAAATAAATGAAAAGAAATGGTCATACATTTAGATGAAATCACTTCTATGTCATAACTAGAAATCATACAATAACATTGAATATGGTGAATAGTTTGTTGTCTGATATTTTATAAATCAGATCGTATACAAGAAAAGAAAAAATGGGAGAATATGCTTTACAAGAACACAACCACTATAAGAAAAGGAATTACAGATTGAAACATAATGCATGGGATGAATCTCTGGTTTCCTGCTTCATTTACCACATGTCTATTCTCAAGGCTTATGATCAAACAACTCTGATTGTAAAAAAATATTAAATTCTCTAAAGTGTTGACCTTAGCAATGAGAACCTTCATTGTCTTTTATTCCTCTCGCTCATGCCCTAAAATTCTTCTTGAAACCATTTCCATCTTCTTGAAACTATTTACTGCTTCTTGATTATTAAATGGTTTCACCCTTGTTAAAATTGTAAAAAATACTTTTTCCTGTTGGATTTTTATTATGTTGAGATCGTGGGGAAGATGGATATTTTCTAGCCAAAAATCTATCAAGCTCTACTCCTTAAAAGTTCATGTAATCATTTCTTCTGTTGCAGCATACTATAAATCATAGTTGTAGAGATTGTGTGACTCACCAATCATCGGATCCATCTTGGGTAGGTGATCACGACCATTGATTAGAGGGTCACCCATCGCATCGATTAAGGGCGCGGTTCCAATCAAAATTCGATGAGGAATATTCTGATAGGATGGTAGACTAATTATCCTGATGCACTTGAGGAATGGAAAACATATGTGAACCATCGATCTTGGGCGCGATGCAATGTGATCTTTTGATCTGTTCTCAACTCAAAGTTTGAAATCAATTAAGTTATCACAATGTCACTGCTGACATTAGTTGGGTCCCCTAGACACATGGAAACTTTGGATTGGCCCGACAGGTTCCCTTCTTGTATTAACTTCTTTCTTACATCACCCGGGACATGTGTCCATTTATATTTACTTGCGCAGGGGGGAAAACCATGATAGATTTTAGGCCATTGATCTTGTTCCCCACCATATCTGGACTGTTGATTGGAGGTGTACCGATAAGAGAGATTACGAGTTATGTCTCAATATGACTCTAATGAGATGTACTCTGAGCTATTCCATCAGAGTGAGGTTGATTGCAGGCATAATGATGAATCTATATGAGGGGACTCCGATGAAGGAGAATTTGAAAAGGGAGACTCAGAGTTGACATCATCTTGGACACATGGAACATTTTAATTTGTCCTTGATGGCGTTGATGTGGTATGAAGGAGTGACACATGTCACCCATTTTTTATGTGTTGAACAGTGCATCCAGTGGGTTCCACATGTCCACATGGCAGCCGCTGGTTAACCCTTACAATGCTCCACTGGCAAGCTAACATGACACCTAACTGAGAGGATTCAAGATTGATGATCAGATATGGACTAATGATCGGAGGTGTCCATCATATTGATAAAGAGATAGGTCCCTAATAGGACTCAAATGAGAGGAATTTGATGACTATAAGATATCACATCTCAACCATTGATCTGGAATTGGAAATAAAATTAGATTCATTAATCTGGTTGTGCCCGAAAGTGAAATTTGGTTAAGGAAAATATGTCACGCTAACACCTTCCTAGACATGTGGTGATTTTCTATCAGCTCATGATGGTATTGATGTGGCATAGGAGTAGGACACATGTCACCTATTGTTTATACGTGATGTTGTGCCTTTGATGGATTTCTTCTGTATATGTGGCGACCACTGGTTGGCCTTGACAGGCACTCTAGTGACATGTTGACACAACCACATGATGAGATTTGAACCATTGATTAGAGGTTCCCAATTGGAGTGATTAAGAGTTAGGTCTTGAGGGGGACTTCGACGAGGGGACTTTGACAACCGTTGATTTTTCTCCCCCTCACTTATATCTATCTGATCTGATATGGCCCCGAATCCTTGCTAGCACTTGGTTCCTGAAATACGGTCTCATGATAATCTCCCTAAAAAAATACTTAGCCCCTTTTCGAGTGCAATAAGCCCCTTTTGGACCTCTGATAAGCACTCAAGTGTTTAACTATTTCCTTATGCACACAATGGAATTGATTTTATGCCTTTTTCTTCTATCTTCCTTAGAATAATTTGACTCTTGACTGTCCATATGCTCTTCAAGATTATTCTCTATCTCTAATTCATCAAATCTCAGCCTTATAATGTTCATCCAACCTTTATTTAAAGGCTAGAACAAAATTGTTACTAACATTGTTCTCCAGCGGGGAAAACATACCCTTGTGGTCTGCTAAGAACTATAGACCAAGTTCCTTCTTCTATTGGGTTATGGAGTTTTCCTAAAATGATACATCTCTCCGATGCCTGAAAATTGATCTAATATGTGACACATAAATGCTCAACAACTTACAAACGTTATAACCCTATCTACTTGTTGAAGTAATGAATGGTGAATGAAGTAAAATTTAAAATTCATGAACATAAATGAAAAGGATTTACTTATGTATAGGGTAAGAAAAATCTATAGTGATCATTACTGCATGAAATGTTTGAGGAACCTCCCATTCACAGGAGCCCCAAACAATTCTCCATCCATCTAGGCTAACTAATATGTGTTGTTACCTTGCAATGAAACAAATTTGAAGGTTCCAAGCCAAAGGTTGTCAAATTTTCCATGCTTCCCTTTAGCTTCCCTTCAGACATCCAATTTAAGGACCATATCTCTTGTTATAAAATTTCTTTCCTTCGTTATTTTATTGAATATTTCTTTCACTTTGCTTGATGGACTTGAGACTTTATATGAACTTTCTTTATCTCTCTCCTGTTGGACTTCAATTAGCTGGCCAATTATTCTCTACATTTCATATGGTTCTACCTCCTCATCTTGTAGTAGTTTCATCACAGGAAGGATGATTTGTATGGGGGAAATGGATTCCAATCCATATACCAGATGAAAAGGAGAAGTTCCAATGGCCTTCTTAATGTTAACTCTGTCTACCGAGATAACATATTTTAGGTGAGAATCCCATGCCTTCTTGTTTTTGGATAACACTTTCTTGATAATGTTGATGAGGTTCTTATTAGAGGATTCAACGAAACCATTACCATGTGGATAGTAAGTAGTAGAGTGTCCTATCTCTATGTTATAGTCTTAAAAAAAATTCCAATTTGGCAGATTTGAAGGCATGAATATTCTCAGTGATGATATTTCTTTGGCATCCAAATCTATCCAAGATATTTTCCTCTAATAACTTAATAATGATTGTATCAGTGGTTTCCCTGGTAGGTATGCCCTCTACCAATTTTGTGAAATATTTTGTGGCTGTCAAAATCCATTTATGCTATCCACTTGAGTTTGGGTTAATTTCACCAATGAAATATAATCCCCATTGTTAAAAAGGTGTCTCAACTTTGATTTGTCTTAGTGGGAGGGGAAACAACTTATTCTTTCCTACAAACATTTGACATTCTACACATGATCTAACCATGCAATTTATATCAGAAAAAAAAGAGGGCCAATAATTGTTGGATTATTGAGAGGGGGGGAGTGAATCAGTAATAGAGCAATTTAATCCTTTTTAACCATAAAATTCAAGTGTTAAATGAATGAAACATTATCATCCAATAGTTGCTGAGTAAATATAATATGAACAAATGATCAATCATACACATACACAATACACCAATGTTTTTACGTGGAAACCCAAAGTGGGAGAAAACCACAGAGTGATTTTTATTATATGTCTTTAAGAATTACATTCATTGGAAGCACCTACTTCCTTTGTTTTCCAGCTGCAACTGGAAGGAGGCTCCAACCCCCTAGTTTCTCAAGCTGCAACCTAAGGGAAGATCCAACTCCCCTATTCTCTGGCTACAACCAGAAGGAGGATACAACCCCCTATGTTCTCTGACTACAACCGGAAGGTGGCTACAACCCCTTGTTATTTCCCCGTCCAACCTCCCTGATGTAGAAGTATAATGATGGAAGCATTGTCACACTATCATTGTGAGATATACTGTTGTAAACCTATACCAATCAACCTATAATCAACCTGTAACAACTTGTACCAATAACCTATGCCAACATGTACCATACATCAACCTATACCTCAACCTATACCATAAACAAATGCATCAACCATGCACCAAACATGTACATGTAACCTGTCACAATAACCTGTCCAAACAACCTATTGTGCCTCTTTCGTCACCTTGGTGAGCAAATAAGAGGTGCTTGCAATCTCAGTTGGGTCTGCTGAGCAGGACAGCTGTAGAGAAAAGAGTTTGAGAAAGAAAATCAAAATTATAACTAAGAATTAATCTAATAAAAACTAAAATCATAAGCATAGGGACATAGAAATAACAAGAACAAAAAGACCCATGTCACCAATGTTTGAGGCTTGATCTATTGATGAAAACAAAGCACCAAGAAGAAAGGGGACTATGAGTCCCTTCTTCCTCCAAGGGAAGGCTCTTGGACCCTCACTAGTAGCTCTTCTTACAACAAAGAAAATGAAAATGGTGATGAAAGAACTCTTTGCAAATCCACTCAATGGTGAGATGGATTGCTCAATGAAACAGTGCCAATGTGTTCTTGTCAAGGATGGAGTCCTTAAAAAAATATAGGCAGCATAACATTACTTTGAATTCCTTGAAAAAATGAGGTGCATTCATGGATTTTTATAGCATTGCATTGGGTTATTGTGTAACTACTTTGTAGTGTGAAAAGAGGCCATTTAGGGCATTATTAGGTCTTTGACCAGCCCACCATTCGGATCCAGCCTGGATTTGGAGGTCAAATCAGCTTGGGAGCTGAACCATAAGTGGTTGGGAGGCCGACCACATTCATAAATGCGCCGTTTAGCAGGTGCATGGATTTTTGCGCTAACAGTCGCGCATCATGCGCATATGCGTGCTTTCTACGTTCTTGTTCCATGCATGTGCGCGCGTGCCCAATGTCTGCAAAGCGCTCTTCAATTTTTCACTACTTTGTATAGTTTTTTCCCTTTTTTGAATGTTGTGAGATTAATTCAAGGCCATGAATGACTTCATTACTGTTTGACGATGTTGAGTTCTTGTAACCATGTGCGGATGAAATTTCAGTGATAACAGATTCCCCCTGATGGATGAGGTTAGGAGCATACGTATAGCCGAAATCCATCAATGTTTCTTCTACTGAGAATGTTGTTGTAAGATAGAGCAATAGTGGAATTGTTCAGAGCGATCCGTTGGAGAAAAAAGGAACCGGTAGGACCCGACCTTCTGTGAGGTGCGCAAAATAGAAAATTGTGTACAAACGAGGCGGGCATGCCCCATGCTCATGATATGTAACTCTGAAAAAAGATGATTGAAGTGTTGGTGTGGACAACTGCATCGCTCTCGGGGGCGGTGATGACAAAGGCACAAGACAATTCTGCAAAGGAACATACTCTCAATAATAGACAATGATCACGGTAATAAGTATCGGCGATGATGCAGGCATTGATAGCCCTACCAAGTTCAGAGGTCTTTGGAAAATGATAGAAATAATTGAAATAGTCGCAAAGTAAGACCCACCATAACATGAGAAAGTGTTGGCGTTGAATGTTACGGGGGTCAACGACAGCAGGGAGCAATGGTGTTTCACCCTGTGTCATCCGAGATCTCTCATTGAGTGGAGAATGAGAATCAAGATACTATCGCCCTTCCGAAAAATGGTGCTGATGTCGACAAAAGGGGAACGTGACTCCCAGAAGCAAAGGGCTTCGAGAAATCTATGGAGGTGAGGAAGTGGTAGAGGTACATGGACGAAGTCAAGAAGTGGGAAGACTCCAGACTACCCTTGGTTGGAGGATGTACGAGAGAAAGTGTGGCCGCAACCGTGTAACGAGGTCGAGTGTCAGGGGGATGACAAGACCAGTGATAAGTTGTGCCATAGGCGGGACAAGGTGAACAAATTCAGAGGGTAGAGGTAAGTGACCTAAGGGGTACTCTGACAGTATGGATGATGCTGGCAAGGGTAGATGATAAGTAATTCTCCAACCAAGGGTGACATGGGTTAGGTTTGGCCAAAAGGAGGGAAGAAGGTCACCAAAGGTGATGACAAAAAGATAATATAATGACTGGAAATAAAGGCGTTTGTACAATAAATAACGAATAATTTAGGGAGAAATGTACAAATATAGAAACGAGTGCCCCAGTGTGATATGGGTGGCCCATGGAGGGAAAAATTTTCTTGGAAAACTGATGAAGGGTGGGGGCCCCATTGGTGAGTTTCTATATGAGGTAGGTGAAATTAAGGTAGGTTCGCAGATGGGCAAACTGATTGTGGATTAAATGGAGGGTTCATGATACTACGGAGGTGCAGGTAAAAAATAGAACTGTAAAGAGATAATCTGGGAGTCCATGTGGGAAAGCTAGCAAAATGAGGAGAAGGAGTATGTGGTTGATTCGCGACATGATGAAAGACTATCGGGACTCCCATCCCTAAAGGGTAATGAAGAACAACATGAGTGTCAAAAGTGCCAAAAGGTGTTATGAATGGGACAACTCATGTGGGTAAGAATGCTACCTGGTAACAGTACCGAAGATGCAAAATGGAGGTGTGGGTACTATAGAGCCGGGAATGGGGATCCTAGAGGTAAACAATAGAGGGTGTAACTGGAAATGAAAGGGAGATACAATGGGAAAGACTACATGCCAGTGCTGAGTATATACCTGAAGGGGTTGTGCCGATGGATGATGAGCAAGTACCTGCACACATGAAACTAAATACCCAAAGTGAACAATATCTGAAGAGAATCAAAGATATGAGCATGTATGTGATAAATGTGACTATGTCCGTGCGTACCTGACCATGATATGAAAAAAAGGTGCCCCGGGGGCTTAGGATGAAAAGAGACCCAGTGACTGCTGTGATGTAGGTGACGGGATACTGTTGATGGTTGCATGAGCTGATATAGGGCTCTGTGTTGTCTGCAGGTGGATGGTGGTGACGATGCCAGTGCGGTGGTGAGAGCGAGACTGGGCCCAGTTGCGAGACGCCGTGGCCATTGAGGGGCCCGGTGTGCGTGCGACTTTGGAAACCTGTGGGTTGCTAAAGTTCTTTGAGTGCCCGTTGATACGGGCAGAGGAGTATTTGTTACAGTTCCTGATCCAGATGTGGAGTCCGGAGCTGCACTGCTTCCTCGTACGAGGAGAGAAGATCCCCTTCACTGCGGTGGAGGATATATATTTCTTGACCGGGCTCCCCTTTAAGGGAACGCCCCTACTAGCGGAGCCGGTGTTACCCAGGACTATTTTTCTTGCCGATATTGGCCAGAGATACTGCTCAGGTCAGGACTTTATGTCTGGGACCATGGTGAGTATAGCGGCGATAGATTCCCTGGTGCATCGCTGTATAGCAGCGGTGATTGTGCGGGTATATGGGTCACTGGCAACCCAGCGGATTAGTGGTGGCCAGCTTTTGGTGCTGGAGAGAGTGTTGTCCAGCGAGTGGTTCACTTGGGGGCTGACGCTGCATGCGAGGATGGTGGCACAATTGGACCACTGTCGATCCACTGGTGCGGGGGAGTTTTCTTTTGGGTCCATCCTAGTGGCCTGGTTTTTAGAGAGGGTGTCGATGTTGTGCCCGAGGATTCTAATGGAGATGCCGGGGGCATGA
Source organism: Picea sitchensis (assembly GCA_010110895.2). Lineage (NCBI taxonomy): Eukaryota > Viridiplantae > Streptophyta > Pinopsida > Pinales > Pinaceae > Picea > Picea sitchensis. The sequence continues at coordinate 64,499 of SNQJ01S0033911.1, forward strand.
GAGCTGCAGTTGAGGTAGTGGTCGACAGTTTTTCTTCGTCACGGTGGTGGTGAAGGTGACAAATTCTTTTCGACATAGGTGGCACAGGTATGGTGGCAGATGCCGCAGGTGATACTTCGATACCCCTATGCTGGGGTGGACTTCTGGGGTGACCCGAACATGGTGCTACCTCCAAGGGAGGTGTTTGACCATCGAGGTATGTTTAGTATTGGTGTGCATGTTTTGGTTTATGTTGTTTTTTGAGATAGCAGTCCATATTTATATGATATAGATGCTGATACTATCTGTTGTTTGTTTGCATGTGTAGATGTGGAACCTCGCGAGCACGAGGCGGAGATGCAGAGAGTACCGGCTCATTGGGAGCCAGAGAGACTACCGCAGGGAGAGAGACGTCCGTGGGAGGATGCCGCGAGGTGACCAACTGAGCCAGAGAGGGAAGCGAGGAGGCGCCGATTCGATGACTCTGGTGCGGGGCCATCACACGCTCCTCCGGCAGCAGCCGAAGCGGATTTTGATGATATACGCCGTCGTCTGTAGACGGTTTTGCAGGATGTTCCTGAGGGCATGTGGATGCGCATCCAGGACGAGAGTTTCATGGAGCAGTGTGTGGGGGTACCGCCGCCATGGCAGTCCATAGTGCGACGAGCAGCAGTGTTGGCTGCTATGATGAGTGGACGCCTGCCGCCGGGGTAGGAGGGTCCTGTAGGGGGTGGACCACCACCGCCTGGGGAAAGTAGTGGTGGGCTTCCACCGCCTGAGGGAGGAGAAGGTGGTGGTGTGATAGAGGCACCATGAGTTTTGCATGATGTATATCTTGTTTTTGTTGTATATAGGCTGGTGAGCCCATTTTTTGTACCAAGGTGCTGTATTGGCTTGTGGATACATGTATTTTTGTATGTAAACATTCGGATGGCCTAATGGGCCTTTATATATACATGAGTATACATATTTGAGATCCTGATGTTGTCTACATGTTTGTTGCTAATGGGGGTGTAGAGAGCCCAAGCAGCCGAAGCGATATTTTGTGTCCAACGGCTGGCGCTGTCGGCATAACGGATGTGGTAGGTTGGTGGAGGAAGCATATGTCAATAGGACAAAGGATAGTTTAGACGTGAGGGAAGGAGAAAAAAGATTAAAAACGCTAGAAAAGAGATAACCTAAAGTAGAATGACTACTTTTAAGCATAAAATTTCTTGAGATATAACCCGTTGACTGGTTCTTTGAGAGAGAGGCCTTCGGGAGAGGCCTTCGGGAGAGGCCAGGATATATGTGCCTTTGGTGAGGCAATGTTGAATGATGTATGGGCCATGCCAGAGTGATTCGAATTTTCCATGGCCGAAGGTATCATGAGCGATATCATAAGCCAGGACGAGGTCGCCTTTGCAGAATGATTGAAGGTTGACATGGCGATCAAAGGTAGCCTTGGATCGTTTTTTAGTTGCCTCNTGTAAGGAAGATCGACGATCTTCATCCAGAGACTCCAAGTTCAGCAAGAACTGCTCCATTGGAGCAGTGTCAGGTAATAGCTCAATTGCGGTGCGTAAGGTGGAAATTTTGCACTCGATGGGAAGAGTTGCCTCGACCCCATGGACTAAATGAAATGGTGTGAAACCAGTAGTGGTTTTCACAGTCGTTCGGTAAGCCCATAGCACAGAAAATAACATATGATGCCAATTGGTTTTATGTTTATTAACCATGTGCTATAACATGGTCTTGAGGACTTTGTTAACTGCCTCGACCTATCCGTTTGACTGAGGGTAATATGGTGAGGAAAACTCGTGAGAGAAGCCTAACCAAGATGAGAGTTCGACAAAGATCTCATTCTCGAAGTGTTTCCCATGGTCGGAAACGAGTTGGAGGGGTACTCCAAAGCGGAATATGACGTGGTTAAAGAAAAAATGCGCTGCAGTGTCAGCGGTATTGTTGAAAGTGGGCATAGCTTCGACCCATTTGGTGAAGTAGTCAATGACGACAATGATGTATTTGTGACCATTGCTGGAGGGTGGATTACAAGTCATAAAGTCGATGCCCCATTTGCAAAAAGGGACGGCTGTAATGATAGGGTGGAGAAGAGCAGTGGGATCTCGAGCTTTGTTGGTGTAAAGCTGACATTGCTCACATCGTTTCACGGCATGAATGCAATCATGAAACAAGGTAGGCCAAAAGTAACCGGCTCGGATAATATT
>SNQJ01S0033911.1:72008-113723 GCA_010110895.2 Picea sitchensis
AATTAGATAGTTGATTTGAGTTATTATAATAGTAATTAGTAGATTGTATAGAATAGTTAGAGTAGTTTGTATTTAATTATTAGTTTGTTTAGCAATTTGTTTTAATTAGATTAGTGTGTTAGTTTCTTTTATTTTTAGTTAGTCTGTTTTATTAGTTTTAGTTAGTTTAGTTAGTTTTATTTGTTTTAGATAGATTAGTTTTCTCTTTGTTTTTCTTAAAAGACCTTAGGGCGGCCAACGGAGCCTTTAAACTCGTCAGGCTGGTCCATTCCAAACGGCTTGGGTCATTTAGACAACCCTGGACCGGTTCCACTCTCCCAGTTGGCGGACGGTCAATTTCGCCCGTCAACACAATTCAAGCTATTGAACCATTTCACAGGTAGGTCTCCCATCAATTTGCCTTTCTACCTGCACAAAGCACTCACAAAAATGGCCAAACAAGTCAAGGTGAAGCCCACCAAAGTGGCCAGTAGGTTGTCTCACCAATGGTTGATCACACTTATTGTCAAAGAATCATTAAAGAAGAAACAGGTAGACTGGAATTACTTCTTATTTTGGAATGAGTTCCAAACTGATGTCCAACAGGATGAAAAGGGTAAGAAGTCCGATGCCAAGAAATCCATCACTCCTAAGAGTATTCGAAGAAAGAGGAGGGCTATCTCACCTCCAAAAGAGCCAACCGAGTCATCCTATGCCAAACGAAAGAGAGCCAAAAAGAAATTAAATTTTGGCAAAGAAAGTGAGGAAACTAAGAATCTTGTTGAGGGAGATAACCCTCTCAATCTACCATACAGTGATTCAAAACCTGAACAGGAACAGACAGGGACACAGGGTGAAGAACAAACTGATCAAGATACTGATGATTACCCTAATTTGCCAACTCCTACTCCTCCAGAGGAACAAAGTACACCTTTGGCTGAATCATCTGTGAGTAGACCAAGAGAAGCCAAGTCACAGAAGAAAAGCCAATTACTTAAGAAGGTTTATGAGTTAGAAGTCTCTGAGAAACAAATCAAGAAGAAAAATGCAGAGTTAGTTGATAAGAATGTGGAATTGTATCATATCAGTCAGGATGTCATGGATGAATATGATAAGACTCTGGACAAAAATAAATTGTTAATGAAGGAGAACACTAAGCTGAACATACAGCTCATACTCCTAAGACGTAAGGTGAAAGAGACTCAGACTCCAACTCTTCAGCACTCAGGGTTAGAAACCTTAGCAGAATTAGCTACTTCCTTAGAGAAAGAAACAGAACCTCCTACACAGAAGATTGAAGATTCAATACTTGTACGAGGACAAGCATCACCAAAGAGACCTTAAACACTCATCGAAGCAGCAAGGTATTTCAATTTTGAAATTTTGAAATTTTGGTGAAAGCTAAGCTTTCGGTGGTTTAGGTGAACAGGACGATTGTTCATTAAACACTGAAAGTAGAGCTTTGTGGTGGTTAATACACCCATAATTCTTCTGTGTTAACCACCAAAACCTGTCATTGGATAGAAAAGGTGAAATTTTGCCCAAATCAAAGTTTTATTAATCCAAATCACTTGAAAACTCTTTTAAAGGATAGATATTGAATTATAAAGTCATATATAAGATCCACTTTTGGTGTAAAAGAGTTATAAGAGGTATTCAAGTTGGTTTTGGTACCTATTCTGGTGGCAACGAATTAGGGTTTTTTCCAAACTCAGCAAATTTGAATCTTATCTTCCTCAATAGTCATCAAACAGCCTTGGAAGGCTATTATGCACTGCACAAGGACTCTACATTATCTGAAGACCATGAAATGTGGAATTGACCTCATTTTGAGGATCATTCCTTATCTTTTCTAATCTAGTTTTTGACTTTCTATATTTAGTATTTCTTATCCACTCTTTCATCATCTGAATACTCCATTGTAAGGCTATAAAGCCAAAGACATTTGAAGCACCAGGGGGTTCAATCTTGGATACTTTTTTCTACTGTACTAGACTCTTATCTTGATAATAGAATCACGGTCTTCTTTTGTTTTCAACAAGAGATTTGTTCATGTACTTCATTATTCTATGCTTTACTTCAGTTTAGCTCAGCTTCTAAGAACTTTCATATTCTTATTAAGCTCATGAACTTGAATTAAAGGACTTCTTTCTATCTTGTATGACCCTGCACATTGTTGTATTTGGTTATCTAGACTAGTATTCTTCATACCATGTTCCAATTACTTTGTCTGATTATTTATTTCTAAAAGCACTGTCTTATTCGAATGCATGATAAGATCTCATTTTCATTAGCTATTGAGTTATCCCATTGTTCCAAGCATACCAAATTTACCATATTCTTGAGTTACCAAGCATCTTTGGCCTACAACCCCAAAGAGTTTCTTGGAGTGATAACAAATTGGTGTCGTTGTTGGGGAGAGGAGATCGAAGCTCAGCTTCCCTGGGAGACGACATAGATCTGATCTTTGATGATAGACAAAGGTTGGACACTACATTGGTTGTAATCATCTATCTGGTGACTCCATGAAGGAAGGATTCAGTGGCGACTCCATGATATTCAAATGTCAAAAGTGTTTGCTTCTCTTTTGGCTCAGAGGTTTGCACCTCTTGACTTCTCTTCAGTTCCTAGTTTCCCACATCTAGTACCTGATATGTCGAAATGGGGAGATTTTTTGCCTAGCTTCAAAGAGAGCAAAGAGGATAATCCTGCAGAACACCTCATCAAGTTTCATGAGTGCATGGATCTATTAGATCTGAAGCATGAAGATTTTTGTATGGAGATGTTCATGGTTTCATTGTATGGTGATGCACGTCAGTGGTATTTTTCTTTACCTCCTTCCATCATTTCATCATTGAAGGATTTTCACAAAGCATTCACTGAGCACTGCAAAAGGTATTTTTCAAATGAGTTTTCATTTGATAATTGTTGTGATGAATATGAATTACATTGTAATCTTGAAGATGTAAATCTAGAAAGAGCTCCCCCTCATAATATGCCACATCCCTTTAATGATCTTTCAGATGTTGTGTTTTCCCATCAACATGAACTACGAATGGATAATAAAGAAACTGAATGTTCTCTTACCATCCTCAAGTCTGATTGTTATGAATTTGAAGAACTAGTTTCTTTAGGTACACAGAGAGATGATCATAAATGTATACATGATGTGGTTAATGATAGCTTCGAAGAGTGTGTTGCAACAGGGGACATCTATCATTGTAACCAAAATATTGGTGATCTTCGGATGGATAACCATAGCATTGATTCTTTTGACATTGTATCAAATGCATCTACTGAATTACTTTGTTATGAAGATGCGATTGTCCCCTTTGAAAACCCCAAAGTTGGTTATCAGATTGATACATTAGCGGGTGACAGTCTCAAATCTGCAACATATTCTAAGGGCAGCCCTCCGTTTTCAGATTTGCAATTCAAGAGAACTGGTAGTGACTATGAAGAACAAGATTTTCAGAAAACATCTAATCTTCAAGAAAGACAGCAAGAGGATTATATTTCTCCTAATGTATCTTACATGTCAATGTCAGATGAGAAGGATGAATATGATGAGGTAAAAGATGATATTTTTTCAAATCTATTTCAAGATCCTATTGTTGATGACTCTATGCTTGAATCTTCATCTCCATCATTAGAAAATGTTCTTGATGTTCCCATATTTGATAAATATGGTGATGAGGAAGAAGACTTTAAGTATTGGGAAGGATTGTTGACTACTAAAATTTCATCTAGTCCTACTTTTTAGCAAAGAGATGATCAAAGATGTTGTCATAAAGATCAGATTGCCTCCTTTGAAAACTCTGAATATGTTGAACAGACTGACATATCAGTAGAAGACAGTTTCAAACATGCAATAGATAGTAAGGACAACTTTCAGTTTTTTTATTGCAGCACACACGAGGAAGAGGATGATGAGGGCAGCTTAGAGTTTCCAGATTTGCAAAGACTGTCTAATATTCAGCTAGAACATCAGGAAAAATGCGGCATATATGAAAAGGAAGATGATGAGCAGAAAGGTTCAGGTCAAAAATTGAGTTTGTATTTTTCTGCAACAGAGATCAAGCAGTCTACATTCAGCATAGAGTTTTGTGAAGGAAAATAAGAGCAGCATTACAGTCAGTTGGATCAGCAACTCAAAGAGGTATTTCATTGTGACTTTAATGACCCTTTTGCCAACTATTTGGAATCTTTGAACAGTATATGTGTTAAATTATTTTTATCACTTGGACATTGGCTTGATAGTCTGTTCAAACCTCTTTGTTTTTGGATATCCCTTCCATTGTTGTTCAGGTCAAGATCTAGCATGATGTCAGTAAATCAATTCCTTACATGGCTTCATTAGAAACATGAATTCACCTGATAAGAGGTAGTATGGTTGGTTAGTGTAGGAGTAGGTAGAATAATAAGCTCGTTAAACGAGCAGCTATATCTTTTTCAGTTCTTGAGTTCATGAATAAGCAGACAAGCTACAGGCAAGCTTGTAGAGGAACAGTTTCACATGCCACGTGACTCCATAGCCCAACAGATAAGGCCACTAGAACTACTTGTTCTTGGAACCTCAGTGAGAGGATTCCATCCCCGAGTAGGAGCCAGATGTTATCTCCTAAAATAGCACTGTCATGTTTTCAATTTTAGGTGATAGGAAGAGGTCCAAAAAATTGTTTCTAAATTTTTAGGTGTGTTAGATGGTCTACTTTCGGAAAATAAACTTGGAACACGCTTTGAATTTGGTTTTGTCAAGCAAAAATGAGAATCTCAGGTTTCGATGGTTTAGGTGGGCCTGAAAAGGACTCATTAACCATCGAAAGTCATGGTTTTCGGTAGTTAAGAGGCAAAAATAAAGGCCCAGTTAACTACTAAAAAGCTTTCAACGTGCAAAAAGAAAAGCCTATGTTTTTGCACGAGCTAGCTGTCAGTTGGCGTAATCATGAAGACATAACCATTGAAACTCGATCGATTTGGTGAGGTAGGATGTCATTATTACATCTTATTAGGATATTGATGCTATGTTGTCCTTTTTAAACCACCATTTGTCATTTCATATGAAGGCTCGGCATAACACAGAATTTTAGGAGTTTGATTCTCGGCTAACTGTATTGATTAGTCACATGGCTTATCATTACTTCAAGTCCCAAGGGGATAGGTTCATAATAACTCCAGTTAATCACCATTTCAAATCCATTCATATACAAATCAAATCCGAAACTATGTGTATTATCTATAATCTCGTGTTTTCATTAACCAACTCATACGCTGAAATTAATTGTCATTGTTGCCAAGTGAAGCTTGAGTTCTGTTGCTGGTCATCGAGCCATCTGTCATCCAATTCGAAGAAAATCTTGAGTCATCAGTTAGTCTTTAGAATCTCTCACTGTTTCAGTTCAATTATATCTCCTACTTGAATTTGAAATTCTTGGCTAATATCCAGCCTTTACTGTTGATTAAAATTTGTTGAAGATTGGGTTTATGCAAATCAAACTCTGAGTCACCCTATTCTGTGTCTTTTACCTCAACATACACTCTTAGTTCATCCTAAAATTTAGGTGTTTGTCCCCCCTAGCTCACATATTTTTCCTAAATTGCAGGGACATGTCAACAAACTCATCAAATACCGAAAGTTGGGCCAACCCTTAGGTCTGAGTTAGATGGAACATGGTATCTAGAAGCACACCCAAAGGTGGTCAACCTTTTCATACAGATTAGTGTCTTTTTCTATTGTGAAAAACTTGCAGACTTTCACCAACAGCTTTCTGAAGCATTTGCCTTATCATATGATGGAAGGACAACTACTATTGGCAAGGAGGAATTTGTGGTTGACGAGGTAGCCATTACAGAGGTTAATGGCCTCCAAAGAACAGGGAAATGATGGTTTAATACCACTATGCCTGCAAACATAGAGTTCAGATCCTACTTATAGCCTCCGCACAAGGATCTCATATGGAAGAAAGACATACCAATGTCCTTTCTTGAGCCTAAATGGAAAGCTCTTTTGAAGGAAATCTTTGCATACATCACCTGTGAGGGAAAATTACAACATTATTATGTTTACCACTTCAAGCTATTGAACCATTTCAAAGGCAGGTCTCCCATCAATTTTCCCTTCTACCTGCACAAATCTCTCACAAAAATGGCCAAACAATTCAAGGTGAAGCCCACCAAAGTGTCTAGTAGGTTGTCTCACCAAGTGTTGATCACACTTATTGTCAAAGAATCATTTGAGAAGCAATTGGAAATTTGGAATTACTTATTATTTTGGAATGAGTTCCAAACTGATGTCCAACGGGATGAAAAGGGTAAGAAGTCTGCTACCAAGAAATCCATCACTCATAAGAGTAGTCGAAGAAAGAGGAGAGATATCTCACCTCCAAAAGATCCAATAGAGTCATCCTATGCCAAACGAAAGAGAGCCAAAATTAAATTTTGTCCAAAGAGATTGGGAGCAAAGTAGAATCTTCAGGGGAGATAACCCTTTCGATCTACCATCTGGGTGATTCAAAGGAAACTGAATAGAACTGACGGGGATACGAGGGGTGAAGAACAAATTAGTCAGAAGCTACTAATGAGATTACCCTAATGCATAGCCTCCTACTCCTCCATAGAGATACTTGTTAAACCTTTGGCTTAATCATCACGCTAGTAGAACAAAGAGGCGATGAGGTCCGCGAAAGAATATAAATGAATTACTTAAGAAGGTTTATGAGTTAGAATAATCTAAGAAACAAATCAAGAAGAAAATTGCAGAGTTAGTTGATAAGAATGTGGAATTGTATGATATCAGTTAGGATGTCATGGATAAATATGATAAGAATATGGACAAAAATAAATTGTTAATGAAGGAGACTACTAAGTGAGACGGGCATTTCGGACTCCTAAGGCATTAAAGGTGCGAGACTCAGGACTCCAAACTCTTGGGCACTCCTTAGTTTAGAAACCTTAGAAGGGTGGCTACTTCCTTAGAAAAGCAGAGAACCTCCTACCTGATGATTGAAGTTCAAATACATTATGAGGAAGCATCATAAAGAGACCTTAAACACTCATGAAGCAACAAAGATTATTTCAGATTTTGCAATTTTGAAATTTTGAAATTTGAAAGCTAAACTTTCGATTGGTTTAAATGAACAAGGCGATTGATTCTAAATTTAAAACCAGGAAAGAAGACTTCGATAGTTATACCCATAATTCCTTTTTGTTAACCACCAAAACCTGTCATTAGACAAAAAAGGTGGTACTTACTTGGAAATCAAAGTTTATTAATTACGTCGGCTTGAAAACTATTTTAGGGATAGATGTTGAATTATGAAGTCGGATCTAAGGATCCACTTTTTGGTGTAAAGAGGTTATAAGAGGTATTTAGATTTGGTTTGGTGCACCTGTCACGGGTGGCAGCAATTAGGATTTCTTCCAAACTCAGTAAATTTGAATCTTATCTTCTTCAAGAGTGATCAAACAACCTTGGAAGGCTAATATGCACTGCAAAAGGACTCTACATCATCTGAAGACCATGAAATGTGGAATTGACCACATTTTGAGGATCATTCCTTATCTTTTGTAATCTAGTTTTTGACTTTCTATATTTAGTATTTCTTATCCACTCTTCGAGGGATCGAATAACGTATTGTAAGTCTATAAAAATGAACATTTAGCTTGAACTGAGGGTTCAATCTTGGATACTTTTTCCTACTGTACTAGACTCTTATCTCGATAATAGAATCACAGTCTTCTTTTTCTTTCAATGTCAGATTTGCTCATGTACTTCATTATTCTATGCTTTACTTAAATTTAGCTCAGCTTCTAAGAAATTAACAATTCTTAGAAGATGAGATAAACTAAATAAAAGTATAGAATAATGAATTACATGAACAAATCTGACATTGTTGTATTTGGTTATCTGGACTATTATTCTTCATCCCCTTTTTTTCAACTTTGTTGTTTGATTATTGTTTTCTAAAATCATTGTCTTATTTGATGTATGAAGTGGTCCTTTTTCATTATCTATTGAGTTATCCCATTGTTCCAAGCATACCAAATTTACCATATGCTTGAGTTACCAAGCATCTTTGGCCACCACAACCCCAAAGGGGAGTTTCTTGGGTGATAACAAATTGGTGTCATTATTGGGGAGAGGAGATTATTTCGACTTCCCTGGGAAACGACATAGATCTGATCTTGATGATAGACAAGGTTGGACTACATTAGTTGTAATCATCTATCCGACGACTCCATGAAGGGGCGGATTAGGTGGCGACTCCACGATATTCAAATTTCAAAAGCGTTTGATTCTCTTGCACGAAATCAGGAGGTTTGCACCTCTTGACTTCTCTTCAATTCTTGGTTTCCCACATCCAGTACCTCATTTGACGGAATGGGGATATTTTTTGTCTATATTCATAGAGAGGAAAGAAGACAATCCTCCATAACACCTCATCAAGTTTCATGCATGGATCTATAGATATAAATAGAATGTTGATATGAAGATGTTCATGTTTCATTGTATGGTACATGTCGGTGGTGATACTTCTTTACCTCAACTACATCATTTCATCATTGAAGGATTATCACAAAGCATTCATTGAGCAAGGCAAAAGGTATTTTTCAGATGAGTTTACATTTGATACTTGTTGTGATGAATATAAATACATTGTAAGCTTGAAGATGTAAATATTGAAAGAGCTCCCCCTCATAATATGCAACAACCCTTTAATGATATCTCAGATGTTGTGTTTTCCCATCAACATGAAATACAAATGGATAATAAAGGAACTAGATGCTCTCTTACTATATTTAAGTATGATTGTTATGAATTTGAGAGCTGGTTTCTTTAGCTACACAGATAGATGATCATAAATGTATACATGATGTAGTTAATATTAGCTTGAAGAGTATGTTGAAATAGGGGACATTTATCATTGTAACCAAAATATTGGTGATCTTTGGATGGATAACCATAGCATTGATTCTTTTGACAATGTATCAAATGCATCTACTGACATAGGTTGCCATGAAGATGAGATTGTCCCCTTTAAAAAAACCCAAAGGTGATTATCGGATTGATACATTAGCCAATTGACGTGTCGAGATGCATAGCGGAATTCTGAAATGACCCTAGTTTTCAAATTCTCAGTTCAAAAGAAATGGTAGTGACTATGAAAAACAAGATTTTCAGAAAACATCAAATCTCCAAAAAGGACAGCAAGAGGATTATATTTCTCCTTATGTATCTTACATGTTGATGTCATATGAGAAGGATGAATATGATGAGGCAAAAGATGATATTTTTCAAATCTATTTAAAGATCCTATTCACGACTCTATCTTGAATCTTCATCTCTGGGAGCTACTAAAATTTCAATAGTCCTACTTCGATCAAAGAGATGATCAGAGATGTAGTCATAAAGATCAGATTGCCTCCTCTCAAAACTCTGAATATGTTGAGCAGATTGACATATCAGTAGAAGACATTTTCAAACCTACAATAGATAGTAAGTACATCTTTCAGTTTTTTTATTGCAGCACACACAAAGAAGAGAATGATGAGGATAGCTTAGAGTTTCCAGATATGCAAAGGCGTCACAATCTTTCGGCTAGAACATCAGGAAAATTGCATCATATATGAAAAGGAAGATGATGAGAAGAAAGGTTGAGGTCAAAAATGAGTTTGTATTTTTTCTCCATGATCAAGCATTCTATTCAGCATTGGGTTTTGTGAAGGAAAAGAAGAGCAACATTATAGTCATTTGGATCAGCTACTCAAAGAGGTATTTCATTGTGACTTTAATGACCCTTTTGCCAAATATTTGGAATCTTTGAATAGTATGTGTGTTAAATTATTTTTATCACTTGGAAATTATTAATCATCTATTCAAAGCGTCTTTGTTGTTGAATATCCCCTCCATTGTTGTTGGGGTCAAAGATCTAGCATGATGTCCGTGCATCCAGGTTCTTACATGGTTTCATTGGAAACATGAATTCACCTGATAAGAGGTGGTATAGTTGGTTAGTGTAGGAGTAGGTAGAAGAATAAGCTTGTCATACGAGCAACTAGATTTTTTTTCAATTGTTGAGTTCATGAATAAGCAAACAAGATACAGGCAGGTTGCAGGTTTACAGAGGAACAGTTGCACAAGCCACATGAATCCATAGCCCAACATATAAGGCGACTAGAACTACTTGTTCTTGGAACCTCGCTGGGAGGATTCCATCCTGATGAGCAGGAATTGTTCTCTCTTAAAATAGTACTGTCATTTTGTCAAATTTTATGTGATAGGAAGAGGTCCAAAAAAATGTTTCTAAAATTTTAGGTGTGTTAGATGGTCTAATTTCTAAAAATAAACTTGGAACAAGCTTTGAATTTGGTTTTTTCAAGCAAAATAAAGAATCTCAGGTTTTAGTGGTTTAAGTGCTAAAAGCTCTCATTAACCATCGAAAAGTCGTGGTTTTATTAGTTAAAGAGCAAAATAAAGACCCTGGTTAACTTCTTGAAAATGCTCAACGGTAAAAATGGAAAGCCCATTCTTTCGCACGAGCTAGCTATCAATTAGCATAATCATGAAGACATAACCAACGAGCTTCGATCCGGTTGGTGAGGGTGGGATGTTATTATTACATCTTATTAGGATATTGATGCTCTGTTGTCCTTTTAAACCACCATTTGTCATTTCATATGAAGGCTCGACATAACACAAATTTTTAGGAGTTTGATTCTCGGATAACTGTATTTATTAGTCACATGGATTATCATTACTTCAAGTCCCAAGGGGATAGGTTCATAATAACTCTAGTTAATCACCATTTCAAATCCATTCATATACAAATCAAATCGGAAACTATGTGTATTAGCTATAATCTCGTTTTTTTCATTAACCAACTCATATGCTAAAATCAATTGTCGTTTTTTCCAAGTGAAGCTTGAGTTCTGTTGTTGTTCATCAAGCTATTTGTCATCCAATTCGAAGAAAATCTCGAGTGATCAGGTAGTCTTTAGAATCCCTCATTGTTTCAGTTCAATTATATATCCTACCTGAAATTGAAATTCTAGGCTAATATCCAGGCTTTACTGTTGATTAAAATCTGTTAAAGATTGGGTTTATGCAAATCAAACTATGATTCATCTTGTTCTGTGTCTTTTACCTCAACATACACTCTTAGTTCATCCTAAACTTTAAGTGTTTGTCCCCCCTAGCTTCATGAGTTTTCCTAAGTGCGAGACGAGGTCAACCATTTCATCAAATGCAGTTGGGCCAACCCTCAGTGCAGGTTAGATGGGCGTGGTATCTAGAGAGGCACACCCAGAGGGTGGTAGGCTTTTTCAACTTGATTGGTGTATTTTTCTATTTGAAAAACTTGCGGACTTTCACAATAACTTCACGAGAGAAGCATTTCCTTATCCTTATGATGGAAGGACTACTATTGTCAAGGAGGAATTTGTGGTTGATGAGGAATCCATTATAGAGGTTACTGGCCTCCCAAGAATAGGGTAATGTTGGTTTAAGACCACTGTTCCTGCAAACATTGAGTTCATATCCTACTTACAGCCTTAGCATAAGGATCTCATATGGAATAAAGACATACCAATGTCCTTTCTTGAGCCTAAATGGCAAGCTCTTTTGAAGGCAATCTTTGCATCCATCACCTATGAGGGCAGGTACAACACGTTTATGTTTTACAACTTCAAGCTATTGAACCATTTCACAGGTAGGTCTCCCATCAATTTTCCTTTCCACCTGCACAAAGCTCTCACAAAAATGGCCAAACAAGTCAAGATGAAGCCTACCAAAGAGTGTGATGGGTTGTCTCCTGGCTAATCACACTTATTGTCAAAGAATCATTAAAGAAGAAACAGGTAGACTGGAATTACTTATTATTTTGGAATGAGTTCCAAAGCGTGTATGAGGATAAAAAGGGTAGAATATCTGTAGAAATCCATCACTCTAAAATTAGTCAAAAAAGGGAGGGATATCTCAAAGAACCAACGAGTCCTTCGTCTTCCAAACAAAGAGCCAAAAGGAAATTAAATTTTGGCAAATAAGGTGAGCAAACTGAGAATCTTGCTGAGGTAGATAACCCTCTCAATCTACCATCTGATGATTCAAACACGAGCGAGAGAGGGCAGGTGGGGACCGCGGGTGAAGAACAAAGCTGATCAAACTCGCGATGATTACCCTAATCTACCAACTCCTACTCCTCTAGAGGAACAGAGTACACCTTTGGCCGAATCATCTACTAGTAGACCAAGAGCAGCCAGATCACAGAAGAAAAGCCAATTACTTAAGAAGGTTTATGAGGTTAGAAGTCTAGAAGCAATCAAGAAGAAAAAATGCAGGTTTAGTTGATAAGAATGTGGAATTGTATCATATCAATTAGGATGTCATGGATAAATATGATAAGACTCTAGACAAAAATAAATTGTTAATGAAGAAGAACACTAAGCTGTACAAACAACTCATACTCCTAAGACTTAAGATGAAAGAGACTCAGACTCAAACTCTTGAGCACTTTCGGGGGTTTAGAAACCCTAGTAGAATTGGCTACTTCCTTAGAGAAAGAAACAGAACTTCCTACACAGTAGATTGAAGTTTCAAGCCCTGTACGAGGAGAAGCATCACCAAAGAGACCTTAAACAATCATCGAAGCAACAAGGTATTTCAATTTTGAAATTTTGAAATTTTGGTGAAAGCTAAACACGATTGGTTTATTCCAACGGAACCGATTGTTCATTAAACACCGAGAAGCAAGAGCTTTAGGTGGATGAGTACACCAAATTCCCTCTATATTATACAAAACCTGTCATTCTGGAAGCGGAAAAGATTGAAATTTTACTTAAAATCAAGAGTTTTATTAATCTAAATCGCTTGAAAATTCTTTTAAGGGATAGATATTGAATTATAAAGGTCGAGATCTAAGATCCACTTTTTGTGTAAAAGAGATATAAGAGGTATTCAAGTTGGTTTTGGTACCTATTAATTGGCAACAAATTGGGGTTTTCAAACTTCGACAAATTTGAATTCTATCTTTTGGAAGAGTTATCAAACAACCTTGGAAGGCTATTTTGCACTGCACGAGGACTCTACAAGATCTGAAGATCGTGAAATGTGGAATTGACCTCATTTTGAGGATCATTCCTTATCTTTTGTAATCTAGTTTTGACTTTCTATATTTGAGTATTTATTATCCACTCTTTCAGCATCTAAATATTGTATTGTAAGGCTATAAAGCCAAAGACATTTGAAACACCAAGGGGTTCAATCTTGGATACTGCTCATTACTAGACTCTTATCTTGATAATAAGGAGTCCTTAGTCTTTTTTCTTTCAATGTTGGATTTGTTCATGTACTTCATTATTCTATACTTTACTTAAGTTTGTCTTCGGCTTCTAAAACTGTCATCTTATTAAGCTCATGAACTTGAATTAAAGGGACTTCTTGATATCTTAATATGACCACATTGTTGTATTTTGTTATCTATACTAGTATTCTTCATACCCTTTTCCAATTACTTTGTTTGATTATTGATTTCTAAAAGCATCTTATTTGAATGCATGATAAGATATCCTTTTCATTACCTATTGAGTTATCCCATTGTTCCAAACATATAGAATTACCACATATTCTTGAGTTACCAAGCATCTTTGGCCTTCAACCCCGAGAGTTTCTTGGAGTGATAACAAATTTGTGTTGTTGTCGGGGAGAGGATATTGAGGCTCATCTTCCTTGGGAGATGATAAGATCGATCTTTGATGATAGAAAAGGTTGGACACTACATTGGTTGTAATCATCTATCACGGTGACTCCATGAGGGACGGATTCAGTGGTGACTCCATGATATTCAAATTTCAAAAGCTTTTTCTTCTCTTTTGTCTCGGATTTTTGCACCTCTCAACTTCTCTTCAGTTCATGGTTTCCCACATCCGATGGCTGATATGTGAAAATGAGGAGATTTTTGCCTAGCTTCAAAGAGAGCAAAGAAGACAATCCTGCAGAAAACCTCATCAAGTTTCATGAGTGCATGGATCTAATAGAACTTGAGTGCATGGATCTATTAGATCTCCAGCTTGAAGATTTTCGTATGAAGATGTTCATGTTTTTCATTGTATGGTGATGCACGTCATTGGTATTTTTCTTTACCTCCTTTCAACATTTCATCATTGAAGGATTTTTCACAAAGCATTCAGGAAACTGCAAAATGTATTTTTTAGATGAGTTTTCATTTGATAATTGTTGTGATGAATATGAATTACATTGTAAGCTTGAATATGTAAATCTAGAAAGAACTCCCCCTCATAATATGCCACAACACTTTAATGATCTTCAAGATGTTGTGTTTTCCCATCAATATGAACTACAAATGGATAATAAAACTGAACACTCTCTTACCATCCTTAAGTCCGATTGTTATGAATTTGAAGAGCTGGTTTCTTTAGCTACATAGAGAGATGATCATAAATGTATGCATGATGTGGTTAATGATAGCTTCGAATAATACGTTGCAACAGGGGACATCTATCATTGTAACTAAAATATTGGTGATCTTCGTATGGATAACCATAGCATTGATTCCTTTGACATTGTATCAAATGCATCTCATTACTTTCTCATGAAGATGAAGTTGTCCCCTTGAAAACCAAGGTGATTTTGATTGATACATTAAGCGGGGTGATAGTCTCAAATGCACCAGCGGTTCCACAAGGGGAAGCCCTTAGTTTTTCATATTTGCAGATCAAGAGAAATGGTAGTAACTATGAAGAATAAGATTTTTAGAAAACATTTAATCTCCAAGAAAGACATCAAGGGGATTATATTTCTCCTTATGTATCTTACATGTTGATGTCATATGAGAAGGATGAATATGATAAGGTAAAAGATGATATTTTTTCAAATCTATTTCAAGATCCTATTGTTGATGACTCTATGCTGAATCTTCATCTCTATCATTAGAAATTTCTATTGATGTTCCCATATTTGATAAACATGGTGATGAGGAAGAAGACTTTAAGTATTGGGAAGGATTGTTGACTACTAAACTTTCATCTAGTCCTACTTTTCAACAAAGAGATGATAAGATATGTTGTCATAAAGATCAGATTACCTCCTTTTGAAGCCTAAGATATGTTGAACAAGCCGGCCATATCGGTAGAAGACAATTTCAAGCCTACTTGTAATAGATAGTAAGGACAACTTTCATTTTTTTGATTGCAGAACACACGAAGAAGAGGATGATGAGGGAAACTTAGAGTTTCCATATTTGCAAAAGGCTTGTCAATCTTATTTCAGAACATGGAAAATTACGTATATATAGAAAAGAGGAAGATAATAATGACGAAGGGTTGAGGTCAAAAAAGTGGAGTTTGTATTTTTTCTCCATGAGAGAGATCAAGCAGTCTACGTTCAACATTGAGTTTTGTGAAGGAGAAAAGAAAGAGGAGCATTATAGTCAGTTGGATCAGCAACTCAAAGAGGTATTTCATTGTGACTTTAATGACCCTTTAGCCAACTATTTGGAATCTTTGAACAGTATATGTGTTAAATTATTTTTATTACTTGGAAATTGGCTTGATCGTTTGTTCAAACCTCTTTTTTGTTGGTTATCCCTTCCATTGTTGTTGGTCCAAGATCTAGCATGATGTCAGTAGAATTAGTTCCTTATGGCTTCATTGGAAACATGAATTCACACGATAAGAGGTAGTATGGTTGGTTAGTGTAGGGGTAGGTAGAAGAATAAGCTTGTCATATGAGAATGACTGAATCTTTTGGAGTTGTTGAGTTCATGAATAGCAGGGCAGGGTTACGGACAAGCTTCTGACGGGAACTTAGCCAGAGAGCAGTTACTTGCGAACCCACATGACTCCCTTATTGAGATGAAGCCCGGAACTACTTGTTCTTGGAACCTCAATGGGAGGATTCCATCCCTGATTAGGAGCGGATGTTATACCAAGGCTTGGCAACAAAACGTTTTGGGTGACGAGAGGACGAGGTGTTTGCAAGATGGCATTTAGGGCCAGACCACCTTTAGACATGGGCCAGCTTTGAATTTGGTTTTTGTCAAACGCTTGAGAATCTCGAGTTTTAGTGGTTTAGGGGAGCTGAAAAACACTCATTAACAACCGAAAGTCTTGGTTTTTGGTAGTTAAGAGGCAAAATAAAGAGAGGCCCTGGTTAACTCTAGAAAAGTTCATCTTTCCACCCGAGCTAGGCTGTCAGGTTAGCGTAATCCTTGAGAACCTGCTTACTTGGCTTCGATCAATTTGGTGAGGTAGGGATGTTATTATTACATCTTATTAGGATATTGATGCTATGTTGTCCTTTTTAAACCACCATTTGTCATTTCATACGAAGGCTCCACATGACACAAAATTTTAGGAGTTTGATTCTCATCTAACTGTATTGATTAGTCACATGGTTTATCATTACTTCAAGTCCCAAGAGGATAGGTTCATAATAGCTCCAATTAATCACCATTTCAAATCCATTCATATACAAATCAAATATGAAACTATGTGTATTAGCTATAATCCTATGTTTTCATTAACCAACTCATATGCCGAAATCAATTGTCGTTGTTGCCAAGTGAAGCTTGAGTTTTGTTGTTGGTCATCAAGCCATCTATCATCCAATTCGAGGAAAAGCCCGAGTCATTAGGTAGTCTTTAGAATCTCTCACTATTTCAGTTCAATTATATCTCCTACTTGAATTTGAAATTCTTGGCTAATATCCAGCATTTACTATTGATTAAAATCTGTTGAACATTGGGTTTATGCAAATCAAACTCTGAGTCATCTTGTTCTGTGTATTTTACCTCAACATACACTCTTAGTTAATCCTAAACTTTAGGTGTTTGTCCCCCTAGCTCAAAGATTTTTCCCAAATTGCAGGGGCGGGGTCCGACAAACTCATCAAATGTCGAAAGTTGGGCCAACCCTCAGGTCTGAGTTATATGGAACGTGGTATCTAGAGGTACACCTAGAGGGTGTAGACTTTTCAAAGCAGTTGGTGTCTTTTCTGTGTGAAAAACTTTGGGACTTTTCACCAACATATTTCTAAAGCATTTGCCTTATCGTATGATGGAAGGACAACTACTATTGGTAAGGAGGAATTTTTGGTTGATGAGGCAACCATTACAGACGTTACTGGCCTCCTAAGAACAAGGGAATGTTGGTTTAAGACCATTGTGCTTGCAAACATTGAGTTCAAATCCTACTTACATCCTCAGCACAAGGAACTCATATGGAAGAAAGACATATCAATGTCCTTTATTGAGCCTAAATGGAAAGCTCTTTTGAAGGCAATATTTGCATCCATCACCTGTGAGGTAAGGTACAACAAGGTTATGTTTTAGCACTTAAAGCTATTGAACCATTTCACAGGTAGGTCTCCCATCAATTTTCCTTTCTACCAGCACAAAGCTCTCACAAAAATGGCCAAACAATTCAAGGTGAAGCCCACCAAAGTGGCCAGTAGGTTGTCTCACCAAGGGTTGATCACACTTATTATCAAAGAATCATTAAAAAGAAAGCGGTGGTGGAATTGCTTCTTATTTTCAGATGAGTTCAAGCCCGTGTCAGGGATGAAAGGGTAGAAATTCTGCTTAAAATACATCACTCCTAGGTAATTAGAAGAAGGGAGGGCTATCTCAAATCCGAAGGAGCCAACAGAGTCATCCTCTACCAAAGAAAAGAGAGCCAAAAGGAAATTAAATTTTGGTAAAGAAGGTGAGAAAAATGAGGGTTTAGCTGAGAGTGACAACCCCTTGAATCTTCCATATAATGAATCTGAACCTGAACAAGAACACATAGGGACACAAGGTGAAGAACAAATTGATCAAGCTACTGATGATTACCCTAATCTACCAACTCCTACTCCTCTAGAGGAACAGAGTACACCTTTGGTTGAATCATCTGCTAGCAGACCAAGAGAAATTGGGTCACAGAAGAAAATCCAATTACATAAGAAGGTTTATGAGTTAGAAGTCTCTAAGAAACAAATCAAGAAGGAAAATGCAGAGTTAGTTGATAATAATGTGGAATTGTATGATATCAGTTAGGATGTCATGGATAAATATGATAAGACTATGGAAAAATAGAATTAATGAAGGAGAACACTAAAATTTGAAGCGGACATCTCGGACTCTAAGATGTAGGTGAAAGAGACTCGAGACTCAACTCTTGAGCACTAAGGGTTTAGAAACCTTAGCGAGAATTGACTACTTCCTTAGAAAACATAACCTCCTACAATGATTGAAGTTACAAGCCCTATCTGAGGAATGACATCGCAAAGAGACCTTAAACACTCCTTCGGAAAGCGACAAAGGTATTTAAATTTTTAAATTTTTAAATTTTGGTGAGAAATTTAATCTTTTAATTGGTTTAGGAAGGAAGTCGATTTTTCATTAAACACCCGAGAAATGAGATCTCTTGGTGGATTTAATACCATAATTCCCTCTGTGTTAACCACGAGAAACTGTCATTAGGCAGAAAAGGTGAAATTTACTTATCAAAGTTTGTTAATCCAAATAGCTTGAAAACTCTTTTAAAGGATAGATATTAAATTATAAAGTCAAATCTAAGATCCACTTTTGGTGTAAAAGAGTTATAAGAGGTATTCAAGTTGGTTTGGTACCTATTTTAGTGGCAGCAATTAGGGGTTTTCAAACTCGGCAAATTAGAGATATTATCTTCTTCAAGAGTCTTCAATACAACAGAGGCTATTCTTCCTTTAACTCAAGGACAGACATTATCACGAAGACCATGAAATATGGAATTGACCTCATTTTGAGGGATCATTCCTTATCTTTTAATCTAGTTTTGACTTTCTACTATATTTAGTATTTCTTGTATCCTCTTCGACATTTGAATCTTCATTGTAAGGCTATAAAACCAATCATTTGAAACACCGGGGTTCAATTTTGGATACATTTTGGCTCATGTACATAGACTCTTATCTTGATATGAACCACAGTCTTCTTTGTTTTCAATGTCAGGTTTGTTCATGTACTTCATTATTCTATGCTTTACTTCAGCTTAGCTCAGCTTCACAAATGTCATCTTCTTATTAATCTCATGAACTTGAATTAAGGACTTCTTGTTGCTCTTGTATGATACATTATTGTATTTGGTTATCTAGATAGTATTTCTTCATACCATGTTCCAATTACATTTAATGCGATTATTGATTTCTAAAAGCCTTGTCTTATTCGAATGCATGATAAGATCTCATTTTCATTAGCTATTGAGTTATCCCATTGTTCCAAGCATACCAAATTACCATATTCTTGAGTTACCAAGCATCTTTGGCCTACAACCCCAAAGAGTTTCCTTGGAGTGATAGCTCGGTGGTTTCATTGCTAGGAGAGGAGTTTGAAGCTCATCTTCCTTGGGAGGCGACATAGATCTGATCTTTGATGATAGACAAAAGGTTAGACACTACATTGGTTGTAATCATCCATCTGGAGACTCCATGGGATGGATTCAGTGGCAACTCCATGATATTCAAATGTCAAAAGTGTTTGTTTCTCTTTTAGCTTGGACGTTTGCAACTCTTGACTTCTCTTAACTCCTTGGTTTTCCACATTGATGTGATAGCCGAAATGGGGAGATTTTTTTGCCTAGCTTCAAAGAGAGCAAAGAGGATAATCCTACTTGCAGAAAACCTCATCAAGTTTCATGAGTGCATGGATCTATTAGATCTGCGGCATGAATATGTCTGATATGAAGATGTTCATGTTTTCATTGTATAGTGATGCACGTCAGTGGTATTTTTCTTTTCCTCCTTCCAACATTTCATCATTGAAGGATTTTCACAGCATTCTTGGAAACCTTTACCAAAAAGTGTACTAGGATTGAGTTTTTATTTGATGGTGTTGTGATGAATATGAGGTATTACATTGTAAGCTTGAATATGTAAATCTAGAAAGAGCTCCCCCTCATAATATGCCACAGCTCTTTAATGATCTTTTAGATGTTGTGTTTTCCCATCAACATGAACTACAAATGGATAATAAAGGAACTGAATGCTCTCTTACCATCTTCAAGTCTGATTGTTATGAATTTGAAAAGTTGGTTTCTTTAGCTACACAGAGATATGATCATAAATGTATACATGATGTAGTTAATGATAGCTTAGAAGAGTATGTTGCAACATGGGACATCTATCATTGTAACCAAAACATTGGAGATCTTCGCATGGATAACCATAACATTGACTCTTTGACATTGTATCAAATGCATCCTCTTGAATTACTTTGTCCTTGAGATGAGATTGTCCTTGAAGACACCTAAAAGGTGATTTTCAGATTGATACATTAGCGGGTGATAGTCTCAAATCTGCAACAGTTTCTAAGGGAAGCCCTTCGTTTTTAGATTTGCAGTTCAATAGAAATGGTAGTGACTATGAAGAACAGTATTTTCATAAAACATCTAATCTTCAATAAAGACACCAAGAGATTATATTTCTCATATGTATCTTACGGCAATGGGATATGAGAAGGATGAATATGATGAGGTAAAATATGATATTGTTTCAAATCTATTTCAAGATCCAATTGATGATGACTCTATGCTTGAATCTTCATCTGTATCATTAGAAATTGTTCTTGATGTTCCAGTATTTGATAAATATGGTGATGAGGAAGAAGACTTTAAGTATTGGGAAGGATTGTTGACTACTAAAATTTCATCTAGTCCTACTTTTCAACAAAGAGACGATCGGAGATGTTGTCATAAAGACCAAATTGCCTCCTTTGAAAACTATGAATATGTTGAATGGTAGACATATCGGTGAGACATTTTTCAAACCCTCTGATAGATAGTAAGGACAACTCGGTTTTATTCACGTACACATGGAGAAGAGGGATGATGAGGCTTAGGTTTTCAGTTGCAAAGGCGTATAACCGAGCTAGAACTATCGAGGAAAAGTGCATCATATTTGAAAGGAAGATATTGTGTGAGAAAGGTTTAGGTCAGAAATTGAGTTTGTATTTTTTCTCCAACAGAGATCAAACAATCTATATTCGACATTGAGTTTTGTGAAGGAAAAGAAGCGCATTCTGATCAGTTGGATCAGTAACTCAAAGTGGTATTTCATTGTGACTTTAATGACCCCTTTGCCAACTATTTGGAACCTTTGAGCGATTATATGTGTTAAATTTTTTTTATCACTTGGAAATTGGCTTGATCATCTGTTCAAACCTCTTTGTTGTTGGATATCCCTTCCATTGTTGTTCGGTTTGAGATCTAGCATGATGTCAGTAAAACAGTTCCTTACATGGCTTCATCGGAAACATGAATTCACCTGATAAGAGACAGTATAGTTGGTTAGTGTGGTAGTACATTATAAGAATAATCTCTTCATACAAGCAACTAGATATTTTTAGTTGTTGAGTTCATGAATAAGGAGACAGTCTGAGGAAGAACTCTGAGCGGGCTTGGCAAGGGAATAGTTACTTACAGGGCCACATGACTCCATAGCTAGCGGATATGGTGGTGGAACTACTTGTTCTTTGGAACCTCGATTAAGGGAGTTCATCCAGAGAGTGGGAATCAGATGTTATCTCCTAAAATAGCCCTGTCATTTTCAATTTTAAGAGTGATGGAAGAGGTCAAAAATTGTTTTGAATTTTTATAGGCTTGTTAAAGATTCTATTGTTTGTAAATAATCTTGGAACAAGCTTTGAATTTGGTTTTGTCAAGAAAAAAAGAGAATCTCAGGTTTTGGTGGTTAGGCGAGCGAAAAGTGCTCATTAACCACCGAAAGTGCTGAACTTCGATGGTACAAGAGGCAAAATAAAGGCCCTCGATTAACTACCGAAAAGATTTCAACGTGAAAAAAGAAAAGCACGTTCTTTTGCATGAGCTAGTTGTCAGTTAGTAATCATGAATACATAATATTCTTAATTTCGATAGATTTGGTGAGGTGGGATGTTATTATTACATCTTATTAGGATATTGATGCGTTGTTGTCCTTTTAAACCACCATTTGTCATTTCATATGAAGGCTCGGCATAACATAGAATTTTAGGAGTTTGATTCTCGACTAACTGTATTGATTAATTGCATGGCTTATCATTACTTCAAGTCCCAAAGGGATAGGTTCATAATAACTCCAGTTAATCCGCCATTTAAAATCCATTCATATACAAATCAAATCGGAAACTATGTGTATTAGCTATAATCTCATGTTTTCATTAACCAACTCATACACCGAAATCAATTGTCATTGTTACCAAGTGAAGCTCGAGTTCTGTTGCTAGTCATCAAGCCATCTGTCATCCAACTCGAAGAAAAGCATGAGTCATCAGGTAGTATTTAGAATCTCTCACTGTTTCAGTTCAATTATATCTCCTACATGAATTTGAAATTCTGGTTAATATCCAACCTTTCTTCTTGATTAAAATATGTTGTTGAGATTGGGTTTATGCAAATCAAACTCTGAGTCACTTCTCAGTTAATATCCAACCTTTACTGCTGATTAAAATATGTTGAAGATTGGGTTTATGCAAATCAAACTCTGAGTCACCTTGTTCTGTGTCTTTTACCTCAACATACACTCTTAGTTCATCCTAAACTTTAGGTGTTTGTATTTCCTAGCTCGTAGATTTTTCCTAAATTCCATGGACAGGTCAACAAACTCATCAAATGCCGAAAGCTGGGCCAACCCTCAGGTCTGAGTTAGATGGAACGTGGTATCTAGAGGCACACCCAGAGGTGGCCAAAGTTTTCAAACAGATTGGTGTCTTTTCCTATTGTGAAAAACTTGCAGACTTTCACCAACAGCTTTCTGAAGCATTTGCCTTATCATATGATGGAAGGACAACTACTATTGGCAAGGAGGAATTTGTGGTTGATGAGGCAGCCATTACAGAGGTTACTGGCCTCCCACGAACAGGGGTATGTTGGTTTAAGACCACTGTGCCTGCAAACTTTGAGTTCAGATCCTACTTATAGCCTCAGCACAAGGATCTCATATGGAAGAAATACATACCAATGTCCTTTCTTGAGCCTAAATGGAAAGCTCTTTTGAAGGCAATCTTTGCATACATCACCTGTGAGGGAAGGTACAACATTATTATGTTTTACCACTTCAAGCTATTGAACCATTTCACAGGCAGGTCTCCCATCAATTTTCCTTTCTACCTGCACAAAGCACTCACAAAAATGGCCAAACATGTCAAGGTGAAGCCCACCAAAGTGTCTAGTAGGTTGTCTCACCAAGTGTTGATCACACTTATTGTCAAAGAATCATTAAAGAAGAAACAGGTAGACTGGAATTACTTATTATTTTGGAATGAGTTCCAAACTGATGTCCAACAGGATGAAAAGGGTAAGAAGTTTCTTGCCAAGAAATCCATCACTCCTAAGAGTAGTCGAAGAAAGAGGAGGGCTATCTCACCTCCAAAAGAGACAACAGAGTCATCCTCTGCCAAACAAAAGAGAGCCAAAAGGAAATTAAATTTTGGCAAAGAAGGTGAGCAAATGAAGAATCTTGCTGAGGGAGATAACCCTCTCAATCTACCATACAGTGATTCAGAACCTAAACAAGAACAGACAGGGACACAGGGTGAAGAACAAATTGATCAAGCTACTGATGATTACCCTAATCTGCCAACTCCTACTCCTCCAGAGGAACAGAGTACACCTTTGGCTGAATCATCTGCTAGTAGACCAAGAGCAGTTGGGTCACAAAAGAAAAGCCAATTACTTAAGAAGGTTTATGAGTTAGAAGTCTATGAGAAACAAATCAAGAAGAAAAATGCAAAGTTAGTTGATAAGAATGTGGAATTGTATCATATCAGTCAGGATGTCATGGATAAATATGATAAGACTCTGGACAAAAATAAATTGTTAATGAAGGAGAACACTAAGCTAAATAGACAGCTCAGACTCCTAAGATGTAAGGTGAAAGAGACTCAGAATCTAACTCTTGAGCACTCAGGGTTAGAAACCTTGGCAGAATTGGCTACTTCCTTAGAGAAAGAAACAGAACCTCCTACATAGCAGATTGAAGTTTCAAGCCCTGTACGAGGAGCAGCATCACCAAAGAGACCTTAAACACTCATCGAAGCAGCAAGGTATTTCAATTTTGAAATTTTGGTGAAGGCTAAGATTTCGGTGGTTTAGGCGAACAGGACGACAGTTCATTAAACACCGAAAGCAGAGCTTTTCAGTGGTTAATACACCCAGAATTCCTCTGTGTTAACCACCGAAACCTGTCATTAGATAGAAAAGGTGAAATTTTGCCCAAATCAAAGTTTTATTAATCCAAATTGCTTGAAAACTCTTTTAAAGGATAGATATTGAATTATAAAGTCAGATCTAAGATCCACTTTTGGTGTAAAAGAGTTATAAGAGGTATTCAAGTTGGTTTTGGTACCTATTCTGGTGGCAATGAATTAGGGTTTCTTCCAAACTCAGCAAATTCGAATCTTATCTTCTTCAAGAGTCATCAAACAGCCTTGGAAGGCTATTATGCACTGCACAAGGACTCTACATTATCTGAAGACCATGAAATGTGGAATTGACCTCATTTTGAGGATCATTCCTTATCTTTTGTAATCTAGTTTTTAACTTTCTATATTTAGTATTTCTTATCCACTCTTTTAGCATCTGAATACTGTATTGTAAGGCTATAAAGCCAAAGACATTTGAAGCACCAGGGGGTTCAATATTGGATACTTTTTTCTACTGTACTAGACTCTTATCTTGATAATACAATCACAGTCTTCTTTTGTTTTTAATGTCAAATTTGTTCATGTACTTCATTCTTTTATGCTTTACTTCAGTTTATCTCAGCTTCTAAGAACTGTCACCATCTTATTAATCTCATGAACTTGAATTAAAGGACTTCTTGCTATCTTGTATGACCCTGCACATTGTTGTATTTGGTTATCTAGAATAGTATTCTTCATACCCTATTCCAATTACTTTGTCTGATTATTGATTTCTAAAAGCACTGTCTTATTCGAATGCATGATAAGATCTCCTTTTCATTAGCTA
This sequence comes from Picea sitchensis, assembly GCA_010110895.2. Taxonomy (NCBI): domain Eukaryota; kingdom Viridiplantae; phylum Streptophyta; class Pinopsida; order Pinales; family Pinaceae; genus Picea; species Picea sitchensis. The sequence continues at coordinate 96,984 of SNQJ01S0033911.1, forward strand.
TTGAGTTATCCCATTGTCCCAAGCATACCAAATTTACCATATTATTGAGTTACCAAGCATATTTGGCCTGCAACCCTAAAGAGTTTCTTGGAGTGATAACACAATCCATTCGTCCTCATCTTTCTCTAAAGAGAGGCTAGAGGCCTACTCAAATACTTTATGTATCACAATCTGTAGTGCTTGATCTACTGAAGGATATCGACTTTCAAATAATAAGGTGGTTACAAAATTATGAGTCATACCTTTCCAATTTGTAGTGATGAGTCGCAGCTCTGCTTGAAAGTACCAGTTGATAGGTGTCGTGTCCAGTGTGTTGATGAATTTGTGTAACCATTGTTCTTGAGGAACGTTTCTCCAGGATTCCTCATAGTTTCTCACATGGTCCTTTGGGCAGCTTCAACCTGTGTATCGAACTTCGCATGAAACTATGTGTATTAGCTATAATCTCATGTTTTCATTAACCAACTCATACACCGAAATCAATTGTCATTGTTACCAAGTGAAGCTCGAGTTCTGTTGCTAGTCATCAAGCCATCTGTCATCCAATTCGAAGAAAAGTTCGAGTCATCAGGTAGTCTTTAGAATCTCTCACTGTTTCAGTTCAATTATATCTCCTACCTGAATTTGAAAAGTGTCTAGTAGGTTGTCTCACCAAGTGTTGATCACACTTATTGTCAAAGAATCATTAAAGAAGAAACAGGTAGACTGGAATTACTTATTATTTTGGAATGAGTTCCAAACTGATGTCCAACAGGATGAAAAGGGTAAGAAGTCTGCTACCAAGAAATCCATCACTCATAAGAGTAGTCGAAGAAAGAGGAGGGCTATCTCACCTCCAAAAGAGCCAACAGAGTCATCCTCTACCAAACAAAAGAAAGCCAAAAGGAAATTAAATTTTGTCAAAGAAGGTGAGCAAACTGAGAATCTTGCTGAGGGAGATAACCCTCTCAATCTACCATACAGTGATTCAAAACCTGAATAGGAACAGACAGGGACACAGGGTGAAGAACAAATTGATCAAGCTACTAATGATTACCCTAATCTGCCAACTCCTACTCCTCCATAGGAATATAGTAAACCTTTGGCTTAATCATCTGCTAGTAGAACAAGAGCAGCCAGGTCACAGAAGAAAAGCCAATTACTTAAGAAGGTTTATGAGTTAGAAGTCTCTGAGAAACAAATCAAGAAGAAAAATTTAGAGTTAGTTGATAAGAATGTGGAATTGTATCATATCAGTCAGGATGTCATGGATAAATATGATAAGAATATGGACAAAAATAAATTGTTAATGAAGGAGAACACTAAGCTGAACAGACAGCTCAGACTCCTAAGACGTAAGGTGAAAGAGACTCAGACTCCAACTCTTGAGCACTCATGGTTAGAAACCTTAGAAGAATTGGCTACTTCCTTAGAGAAAGAAACAGAACCTCCTACACAGCAGATTGAAGTTTCAAGCCCTGTATGAGGAGCGCATCACCAAAGAGACCTTAAACACTCATCGAAGCAACAAGGTATTTCAATTTTGCAATTTTGAAATTTTGGTGAAAGCTAAGCTTTCAGTGGTTTAGGCGAACAAGACGATTGTTCATTAAACACCGAAAGCAGAGCTTTTCGATGATTAATACACCCATAATTCCTCTGTGTTAACCACCAAAACCTGTCATTAGACAAAAAAGGTGAAATTTTGCCCAAATCAAAGTTTTATTAATCCAAATCGCTTGAAAACTATTTTAAAGGATAGATATTGAATTATAAAGTCAGATCTAAGATCCACTTTTGGTGTAAAAGAGTTATAAGAGGTATTCAAGTTGGTTTTGGTACCTATTCTGGTGGCAACGAATTAGGATTTCTTCCAAACTCAGTAAATTTGAATCTTATCTTCTTCAAGAGTGATCAAACAACCTTGGAAGGCTATTATGCACTGCACAAGGACTCTACATTATCTGAAGACCATGAAATGTGGAATTGACCTCATTTTGAGGATCATTCCTTATCTTTTGTAATCTAGTTTTTGACTTTCTATATTTAGTATTTCTTATCCACTCTTTCAGGATCTGAATACTGTATTGTAAGTCTATAAAGCCAAAGACATTTGAAACAGCAGGGGGTTCAATCTTGGATACTTTTTGCTACTGTACTAGACTCTTATCTTGATAATAGAATCACAGTCTTCTTTTGTTTTCAATGTCAGATTTGCTCATGTACTTCATTATTCTATGCTTTACTTCAGTTTAGCTCAGCTTCTAAGAACTTTCATCTTCTTATTAAATTCATGAACTTGAATTAAAGGACTTCTTGCTATCTTGTATGACCCTGCACATTGTTGTATTTGGTTATCTAGACTAGTATTCTTCATACCTTGTTCCAATTACTTTGTCTGATTATTGATTTCTAAAAGCACTGTCTTATTCGAATGCATGATAAGATCTCCTTTTCATTATCTATTGAGTTATCCCATTGTTCCAAGCATACCAAATTTACCATATTCTTGAGTTACCAAGCATCTTTGGCCTACAACCCCAAAGAGTTTCTTGGAGTGATAACAAATTGGTATCGTTGCTGGGGAGAGGAGATTGAAGCTCAGCTTCCCTGGGAGACGACATAGATCTGATCTTTGATGATAGACAAAGGTTGGACACTACATTGGTTGTAATCATCTATCTGGTGACTCCATGAAGGACGGATTCAGTGGCGACTCCACGATATTCAAATTTCAAAAGCGTTTGATTCTCTTTTGGCTCGGAGGTTTGCACCTCTTGACTTCTCTTCAATTCCTGGTTTCCCACATCCAGTACCTGATATGTCGAAATGGGGAGATTTTATGCCTAGCTTCAAAGAGAGCAAAGAACACAATCCTCCATAACACCTCATCAAGTTTCATGAGTGCATGGATCTATTAGATATGCAGCATGAAGATGTTCGTATGAAGATGTTCATGTTTTCATTGTATGGTGATGCATGTCAGTGGTATTTTTCTTTACCTCCTTCCATCATTTCATCATTGAAGGATTATCACAAAGCATTCATTGAGCAAGGCAAAAGGTATTTTTCAGATGAGTTTACATTTGATACTTGTTGTGATGAATATGAAATACATTGTAAGCTTGAAGATGTAAATCTAGAAAGAGCTCCCCCTCATAATATGCAACAACCCTTTAATGATATCTCAGATGTTGTGTTTTCCCATCAACATGAACTACAAATGGATAATAAAGAAACTGAATGCTCTCTTACCATCCTCAAGTCTGGTTGTTATGAATTTGAAGAACTGGTTTCTTTAGCTACACAGAGAGATGATCATAAATGTATACATGATGTGGTTAATGATAGCTTCGAAGAGTATGTTGCAACAGGGGACATTTATCATTGTAACCAAAATATTGGTGATCTTCGGATGGATAACCATAGCATTGATTCTTTTGACATTGTATCAAATGCATCTACTAACTTACTTTGTCATGAAGATGAGATTGTCCCCTTTGAAAAACCCAAAGGTGATTATCAGATTGATACATTAGCGGGTGACAGTGTCAGATCTGCAACAGATTCTAAGGGCAGCCCTCCGTTTTCAAATTTGCAGTTCAAAAGAAATGGTAGTGACTATGAAGAAAAATATTTTCATAAAACATCTAATCTTCAAGAAAGACAGCAAGAGGATTATATTTCTCCTTATGTATCTTACATGTCAATGTCAGATGAGAAGGATGAATATGATGAGGTAAAAGATGATATTTTTTCAAATCTATTTCAAGATCCTATTCCTGATGACTCTATGCTTGAATCTTCATCTCTATCATTAGTAATTGTTCTTGATGTTCCCATATTTGATAAATATGGTGATGAGGAAGAAGACTTTAAGTATTGGGAAGGATTGTTGACTACTAAAATTTCATCTAGTCCTACTTTTCAGCAAAGAGATGATCAGAGATGTAGTCATAAAGATCAGATTGCCTCCTTTGAAAACTCTGAATATGTTGAACAAACTGACATATCAGTAGAAGACAGTTTCAAACCTACAATAGATAGTAAGTACATCTTTCAGTTTTTTTATTGCAGCACACACAAAGAAGAGGATGATGAGGGAAGCTTAGAGTTTCCAGATTTGCAAAGACTGTCTAATCTTTAGCTAGAACATCAGGAAAATTGCAGCATATATGAAAAGGAAGATGATGAGAAGAAAGGTTCAGGTCAAAAAATGAGTTTGTATTTTTCTCCAACAGAGATCAAGCATTCTACATTCAGCATTGAGTTTTGTGAAGGAAAAGAAGAGCAACATTACAGTCAGTTGGATCGGCAACTCAAAGAGGTATTTCATTGTGACTTTAATGACCCTTTTGCCAAATATTTGGAATCTTTGAATAGTATGTGTGTTAAATTATTTTTATCACTTGGAAATTGGCTTAATCATCTATTCAAACGTCTTTGTTGTTGGATATCCCCTCCATTGTTGTTCGGGTCAAGATCTAGCATGATGTCATTAAATCAGTTCCTTACATGGCTTCAATGGAAACATGAATTCACCTGATAAGAGGTAGTATGGTTGGTTAGTGCAGGAGTAGGTAGAAGAATAAGCTCGTCATACAAGCAGCTAGATCTTTTTCAATTGTTGAGTTCATGAATAAGCAGACACGCTACAGACAAGCTATAGGCAGGCTTGTAGAAGAACAGTTGCACAGGCCACATGACTCCATAGCCCAACAGATAAGGCGACTAGAACTACTTGTTCTTGGAACCTCAGTGGGAGGATTCCATCCACGAGTAGGAGCCAGATGTTATCTCCTAAAATAGCACTGTCATTTTTTCAATTTTAGGTGATAGGAAGAGGTCCAAAAAAATGTTTCTAAAATTTTAGGTGTGTTAGATGGTCTACTTTCTAAAAATAAACTTGGAACAAGCTTTGAATTTGGTTTTTTCAAGCAAAAGCGAGAATCTCAGGTTTCGATGGTTTAGGCGGGCCTTAAAAGCTCTCATTAACCATCGAAAGTCGTGGTTTTCGGTAGTTAAGAGGCAAAAATAAAGGCCTAGTTAACTACTGAAAATCTTTCAACGTGCAAAAAGAAAAGCATGTGCTTTTGCACGAGCTAGCTGTCAATTGGCATAATCATGAAGACATAACCACCGAAACTCGATCGATTTGGTGAGGTAGGATGTTATTATTACATCTTATTAGGATATTGATGCTCTGTTGTCCTTTTTAAACCACCATTTGTCATTTCATATGAAGGCTCGACATAACACAAATTTTTAGGAGTTTGATTCTCGGATAACTGTATTTATTAGTCACATGGCTTATCATTACTTCAAGTCCCAAGGGGATAGGTTCATAATAACTCTAGTTAATCACCATTTCAAATCCATTCATATACAAATCAAATCGGAAACTATGTGTATTAGCTATAATCATGTGTTTTCATTAACCAACTCATACGCGGAAATCAATTGTCGTTGTTGCCAAGTGAAGCTTGAGTTCTGTTGCTGGTCATCAAGCCATCTGTCATCCAATTCGAAGAAAATCTCGAGTGATCAGGTAGTCTTTAGAATCCCTCATTGTTTCAGTTCAATTATATCTCCTACCTGAATTTGAAATTCTCGGCTAATATCCAGCCTTTACTGTTGATTAAAATCTGTTGAAGATTGGGTTTATGCAAATCAAACTCTGAGTCACCTTGTTCTGTGTATTTTACCTCAACATACACTCTTAGTTCATCCTAAACTTTAGGTGTTTTTCCTCCCCTAGCTCGCGGAGTTTTCCTAAATTGCAGGGACAGGTCAACAAACTCATCAAATGCCGAAAGTTGGGCCAACCCTCAGGTCTGAGTTAGATGGAACGTGGTATCTAGAGGCACACCCAGAGGTGGCCGACTTTTTCAAACAGATTGGTGTATTTTTCTATTGTGAAAAACTTGCAGACTTTCACCAACAACTTTCTGAAGCATTTTCCTTATCATATGATGGAAGGACAGCTACTATTGGCAAGGAGGAATTTGTGGTTGATGAGGCAGCCATTACAGAGGTTACTGGCCTCCCAAGAATAGGGTAATGTTGGTTTAAGACCACTGTGCCTGCAAACATTGAGTTCAGATCCTACTTATAGCCTCAGCACAAGGATCTCATATGGAATAAAGACATACCAATGTCCTTTCTTGAGCCTAAATGGCAAGCTCTTTTGAAGGCAATCTTTGCATCCATCACCTATGAGGGCAGGTACAACACGGTTATGTTTTACAACTTCAAGCTATTGAACCATTTCACAGGTAGGTCTCCCATCAATTTTCCTTTCCACCTGCACAAAGCTCTCACAAAAATGGCCAAACAAGTCAAGGTGAAGCCCACCAAAGTGGCCAGTAGGTTGTCTCACCAATGGCTAATCACACTTATTGTCAAAGAATCATTAAAGAAGAAACAGGTAAACTGGAATTACTTATTATTTTGGAATGAGTTCCAAACTGATGTCCAACAGGATAAAAAGGGTAAGAATATGCTGCCAAGAAATCCATCACTCCTAAGAGTAGTCAAAGAAAGAGGAGGGATATCTCACCTCCAAAAGAGCCAACAGAGTCATCGTCTTCCAAACAAAAGAGAGCCAAAAGGAAATTAAATTTTGGCAAAGAAGGTGAGCAAACTGAGAATCTTGCTGAGGGAGATAACCCTCTCAATCTACCATACAGTGATTCAAAACCTGAACAGGAACAGACAGGGACACAGGGTGAAGAACAAACTGATCAAGCTACTGATCATTACCCTAATCTACCAACTCCTACTCCTCTAGAGGAACAGAGTACACCTTTGGCCGAATCATCTACTAGTAGACCAAGAGCAGCCAGATCACAGAAGAAAAGCCAATTACTTAAGAATGTTTATGAGTTAGAAGTCTCTGAGAAACAAATCAAGAAGAAAAATGCAGTTTTAGTTGATAAGAAAGTAGAATTGTATCATCTCAATCAGGATGTCATGTATAAATATGATAAGACTCTAGACAAAAATAAATTGTTAATGAAGGAGAACACTAAGCTGAACAAAAAACTCAGACTCCTAAGATGTAAGGTGAAAGAGACTCAGACTCCAACTCTTGAGCACTCAGGGTTAGAAACCTTAGAAGAATTGGCTACTTCCTTAGAGAAAGAAACAGAACTTCCTACACAGTAGATTGAAGTTTCAAGCCCTGTACGAGGAGAAGCATCACCAAAGAGACCTTAAACAATCATCGAAGCAACAAGGTATTTCAATTTTGAAATTTTGAAATTTTGGTGAAAGCTAAGCTTTCGGTGGTTTATTCCAACAGGACGATTGTTCATTAAACACCGAAAGCAGAGCTTTTCGGTGGTTAGTACACCCAGAATTCCTCTATGTTAACCACCAAAACCTGTCATTAGACAGAAAAGGTGAAATTTTGCCCAAATCAAAGTTTTATTAATCCAAATCGCTTGAAAACTCTTTTAAAGGATAGATATTGAATTATAAAGTCAGATCTAAGATCCACTTTTTGTGTAAAAGAGATATAAGAGGTATTCAAGTTGGTTTTGGTACCTATTCTGGTGGCAACAAATTAGGGTTTTTTCCAAACTCGGCAAATTCGAATCTTATCTTCTTCAATAGTCATCAAACAACCTTGGAAAGCTATTATGCATTGCACAAGGACTCTACATTATCTGAAGACCATGAAATGTGGAATTGACCTCATTTTGAGGATCATTCCTTATCTTTTGTAATCTAGTTTTTGACTTTCTATATTTAGTATTTATTATCCACTCTTTCAGCATCTAAATATTGTATTGTAAGGCTATAAAGCCAAAGACATTTGAAGCACCAGGGGGTTCAATCTTGGATACTTTTTGCTACTGTACTAGACTCTTATCTTGATAATAGAGTCATAGTCTTCTTTTGTTTTCAATGTCAGATTTGTTCATGTACTTCATTATTCTATGCTTTACTTCAGTTTAGCTCAGCTTCTAAGAACTGTCATCTTCTTATTAATCTCATGAACTTGAATTAAAGGACTTCTTGTTATCTTGTATGACCCTGCACATTGTTGTATTTGGTTATCTAGACTAGTATTCTTCATACCCTGTTCCAATTACTTTGTTTGATTATTGATTTCTAAAAGCACTGTCTTATTTGAATGCATGATAAGATCTCCTTTTCATTAGCTATTGAGTTATCCCATTGTTCCAAGCATACCAAATTTACCATATTCTTGAGTTACCAAGCATCTTTGGCCTTCAACCCCAAAGAGTTTCTTGGAGTGATAACAAATTGGTGTCGTTGCTGGGGAGAGGAGCTCGAAGCTCAGCTTCCCTGGGAGACGACATAGATCTGATCTTTGATGATAGAAAAAGGTTGGACACTACATTGGTTGTAATCATCTATCTGGTGACTCCATCAAGGACGGATTCAGTGGTGACTCCATGATATTCAAATTTCAAAAGCTTTTTCTTCTCTTTTGTCTCGGAGGTTTTCACCTCTTGAATTCTCTTCAGTTCCTGGTTTCACACATCCAGTAACTGATATGTCGAAATGGGGAGATTTTTTGCCTAGCTTCAAAGAGAGCAAAGAAGACAATCCTGCAGAACACCTCATCAAGTTTCATGAGTGCATGGATCTATTAGATCTGCAGCATGAAGATGTTCGTATGAAGATGTTCATGTTTTCATTGTATGGTGATGCACGTCAGTGGTCTTTTTCTTTAACTCCTTCCAGCATTTCATCATTGAAGGATTTTCACAAAGCATTCACTGAGCACTGCAAAAGGTATTTTTCAGATGAGTTTTCATTTGATAATTGTTGTGATGAATATGAATTACATTGTAAGCTTGAATATGTAAATCTAGAAAGAACTCCCCCTCATAATATGTCATAGCCCTTTAATGATCTTTCAGATGTTGTGTTTTCCCATCAACATGAACTACAAATGGATAATAAAGAAACTGAATGCTCTCTTACCATCTTCAAGTCTGATTGTTATGAATTTGAAGAACTGGTTTCTTTAGCTACATAGAGAGATGATCATAAATGTATACATGATGTGGTTAATGATAGCTTCGAATAATACGTTGCAACAGGGGACATCTATCATTGTAACAAAAATATTGGTGATCTTCGTATGGATAACCATAGCATTGATTCTTTTGACATTGTATCAAATGCATCTACTGACTTACTTTCTCATGAAGATGAGATTGTCCCCTTTGAAAACCCCAAAGGTGATTTTCAGATTGATACATTAGCGGGTGATAGTCTCAAATCTGCAACAGTTTCTAAGGGAAGCCCTTCGTTTTTAGATTTGCAGTTCAATAGAAATGGTAGTGACTATGAAGAACAAGATTTTCAGAAAACATCTAATTTTCAAGAAAGATAACAAGAGGATTATATTTCTCCTTATGTATCTTACATGTCAATGTCATATGAGAAGGATGAATATGATAAGGTAAAAGATGATATTTTTTCAAATCTATTTCAAGATCCTATGCTGATGACTCTATGCTTGAATCTTCATCTCTATCATTAGAAATTGTTCTTGATGTTCCCATATTTGATAAATATGGTGATGATGAAGAAGACTTTAAGTATTGGGAAGGATTGTTGACTACTAAACTTTCATCTAGTCCTACTTTTCAACAAAGAGATGATCAGAGATGTTGTCATAAAGATCAGATTGCCTCCTTTGAAAACTCTGAATATGTTGAACAAACTGACATATCAGTAGAAGACAATTTCAAACCTGCAATAGATAGTAAGGACAGCTTTCAGTTTTTTGATTGCAGCACACACGAAGAAGAGGATGATGAGGGCAGCTTAGAGTTTCCATATTTGCAAAGACTGTCTAATCTTCAGCTAGAACATCAGGAAAATTGCAGCATATATGAAAAGGAAGATGACGAGCAGAAAGGTTCAGGTCAAAAATTGAGTTTGTATTTTTCTCCAACAGAGATCAAGCAGTCTACATTCAGCATTGAGTTTTGTGAAGGAAAAGAAAAGGAGCATTATAGTCAGTTGGATCAGCAACTCAAAGAGGTATTTCATTGTGACTTTAATGACCCTTTAGCCAACTATTTGGAATCTTTGAACAGTATATGTGTTAAATTATTTTTATCACTTGGAAATTGGCTTGATCGTTTGTTCAAACCTCTTTTTTGTTGGTTATCCCTTCCATTGTTGTTCGGGTCAAGATCTAGCATGATGTCAGTAAATTAGTTCCTTACATGGCTTCATTGGAAACATGAATTCACCTGATAAGAGGTAGTATGGTTGGTTAGTGTAGGAGTAGGTAGAAGAATAAGCTTGTCATATGAGCAGCTAGATCTTTTTCAGTTGTTGAGTTCATGAATAAGCAGACAGGTTACAGACAAGCTACAGGCAGGCTTGTAGAGGAACAGTTGCACAGGCCACATGACTCCATAGCCCAACAGATAAGGCAACTGGAACTACTTGTTCTTGGAACCTCAATGGGAGGATTCCATCCCTGATTAGGAGCCAGATGTTATCTCCTAAAATAGCACTGTCATTTTTTCAATTTTAGGTGATAGGAAGAGGTCCAAAAAATTGTTTCTGAATTTTTAGGTGTGTTAGATGGTCTACTTTCTGAACATAAACTTGGAACAAGCTTTGAATTTGGTTTTGTCAAGCAAAAGCGAGAATCTCAGGTTTTGGTGGTTTAGGCAGGCCTGAAAAGCACTCATTAACCATCGAAAGTCGTGGTTTTCGGTAGTTAAGAGGCAAAAATAAAGGCCTAGTTAACTACCGAAAAGTTCATGCTTTTTCACGAGCTAGCTGTCAGTTGACGTAATCATGAAGACATAACCGCCGAAACTCGATCAATTTGGTGAGGTAGGATGTTATTATTACATCTTATTAGGATATTGATGCTCTGTTGTCCTTTTTAAACCACCATTTGTCATTTCATATGAAGACTTGGCATAACACAGAATTTTAGGAGTTTGATTCTCAGCTAACTGTATTGATTAGTCGCATAGATTATCATTACTTCAAGTCCCAAGAGGATAGGTTCATAATAGCTCCAATTAATCACCATTTCAAATCCATTCATATACAAATCAAATATGAAACTATGTGTATTAGCTATAATCCCGTGTTTTCATTAACCAACTCATACGCCGAAATCAATTGTCGTTGTTGCCAAGTGAAGCTTGAGTTTTGTTGTTGGTCATCAAGCCATCTATCATCCAATTCGAAGAAAAGCCCGAGTCATCAGGTAGTCTTTAGAATATCTCACTGTTTCAGTTCAATTATATCTCCTATGTGAATTTGAAATTCTCGGCTAATATCCAGCCTTTACTATTGATTAAAATCTGTTGAACATTGGGTTTATGCAAATCAAACTCTGAGTCACCTTGTTCTGTGTATTTTACCTCAACATACACTCTTAGTTAATCCTAAACTTTAGGTGTTTGTCCCCCCTAGCTCGCAGATTTTTCCTAAATTGAAGGGACAGGTCAACAAACTCATCAAATGCCGAAAGTTGGGCCAACCCTCAGGTCTGAGTTATATGGAACGTGGTATCTAGAGGTACACCTAGAGGTGGCCGACTTTTTCAAACAGATTGGTGTCTTTTTCTATTGTGAAAAACTTGCAGACTTTCACCAACATATTTCTAAAGCATTTGCCTTATCATATGATGGAAGGACAACTACTATTGGCAAGGAGGAATTTGTGGTTGATCAGGCATCCATTACAGAGGTTACTGGCCTCCCAAGAATAGGGGAATGTTGGTTTAAGACCACTGTGCCTGCAAAAATTGAGTTCAAATCCTACTTACATCCTCAGCACAAGGAACTCATATGGAAGAAAGACATATCAATGTCCTTTCTTGAGCCTAAATGGAAAGCTCTTTTGAAGGCAATATTTGCATCCATCACCTGTGAGGTAAGGTACAACAAGGTTATGTTTTAGCACTTAAAGCTATTGAACCATTTCACAGGCAGGTCTCCCATCAATTTTCCTTTCTACCTGCACAAAGCTCTCACAAAAATGGACAAACAAGTCAAGGTGAAGCCCACCAAAGTGGCCAGTAGGTTGTCTCACCAATGGCTGATCACACTTATTATCAAAGAATCATTAAAGAAGAAACAGGTAGACTGGAATTGCTTCTTATTTTCGAATGAGTTCCAAACTGATGTCCAACGGGATGAAAAGGGTAAGAAGTCTGCTGCCAAGAAATACATCACTCCTAAGAGTAGTCGAAGAAAGAGGAGGGCTATCTCACCTCCAAAAGAGCCAACAGAGTCATCCTCTACCAAAGAAAAGAGAGCCAAAAGGAAATTAAATTTTGGCAAAGAAGGTGAGCAAACTGAGAATCTTGTTGAGGGAGATAACCCTCTCAATCTACCATACAGTGATTCAAACCCTGAACAGGAACAGACAGGGACACAAGGTGAAGAACAAATTGATCAAGCTACTGATGATTACCCTAATCTACCAACTCCTACTCCTCCAGAGGAACAGAGTACACCTTTGGTTGAATCATCTGCTAGCAGACCAAGAGAAATTGGGTCACAGAAGAAAATCCAATTACATAAGAAGGTTTATGAGTTAGAAGTCTCTGAGAAACAAATCAAGAAGAAAAATGCAGAGTTAGTTGATAAGAATGTGGAATTGTATCATATCAGTCAGGATGTCATGGATAAATATGATAAGACTCTGGAAAAAAATAAATTGTTAATGAAGGAGAACACTAAGCTGAACAGACATCTCGGACTCCTAAGATGTAAGGTGAAAGAGACTCAGACTCCAACTCTTGAGCACTAAGGGTTAGAAACCTTAGCAGAATTGACTACTTCCTTAGAGAAAGAAACATAACCTCCTACACAGCAGATTGAAGTTACAAGCCCTATACGAGGAGCAGCATCACCAAAGAGACCTTAAACACTCATCGAAGCAGCAAGGTATTTAAATTTTTAAATTTTTAAATTTTGGTGAGAGCTAATCTTTTGGTGGTTTAGGAAAGGAGGTCGATTTTTCATTAAACACCGAAAGCAGATCTCTTCGGTGGTTAATACACCCATAATTCCTCTGTGTTAACCACCGAAACCTGTCATTAGACAGAAAAGGTGAAATTTTGCCCACATCAAAGTTTTATTAATCCAAATCGCTTGAAAACTCTTTTAAAGGATAGATATTAAATTATAAAGTCAAATCTAAGATCCACTTTTGGTGTAAAAGAGTTATAAGAGGTATTCAAGTTGGTTTTGGTACCTATTATGGTGGCAACGAATTAGGGTTTTTTCCAAACTCAGCAAATTCGAATATTATCTTCTTCAAGAATCATCAAACAGCCTTGGAAGGCTATTCTTCACTGCTCAAGGACACGACATTATCTGAAGACCATGAAATATGGAATTGACCTCATTTTGAGGATCATTCCTTATCTTTTGTAATCTAGTTTTTGACTTTCTATATTTAGTATTTCTTATCCACTCTTTCAGCATTTGAATACTGTATTGTAAGGCTATAAAGCCAAAGACATTTGAAGCACCAGGGGGTTCAATCTTGGATACTTTTTGCTACTGTACTAGACTCTTATCTTGATAATAGAATCACAGTCTTCTTTTGTTTTCAATGTCAGATTTGTTCATGTACTTCATTATTCTATGCTTTACTTCAGTTTAGCTCAGCTTCTAAGAACTGTCATCTTCTTATTAATCTCATGAACTTGAATTAAAGGACTTCTTGTTATCTTGTATGACCCTGCACATTGTTGTATTTGGTTATCTAGACTAGTATTCTTCATACCATGTTCCAATTACATTGTCTGATTATTGATTTCTAAAAGCACTATCTTATTCGAATGCATGATAAGATCTCATTTTCATTAGCTATTGAGTTATCCCATTGTTCCAAGCATACCAAATTTACCATATTCTTGAGTTACCAAGCATCTTTGGCCTACAACCCCAAAGAGTTTCTTGGAGTGATAACAAATTGGTTTCATTGCTAGGGAGAGGAGATCGAAGCTCAGCTTCCCTGGGAGACGACATAGATCTGATCTTTGATGATAGACAAAGGTTGAACACTACATTGGTTGTAATCATCTATCTGGAGACTCCATGAAGGATGGATTCAGTGGCGACTCCATGATATTCAAATGTCAAAAGTGTTTGTTTCTCTTTTAGCTTGGACGTTTGCAACTCTTGACTTCTCTTAACTCCTTGGTTTTCCACATTCAGTAACTGATATGTCGAAATGGGGATATTTTTTGCCTAGCTTCAAAGAGAGCAAAGAAGACAATCCTGCAGAAAACCTCATCAAGTTTCATGAGTGCATGGATCTATTAGATCTGCAGAATGAATATGTTCGTATGAAGATGTTCATGTTTTCATTGTATGGTAATCCACATCAGTGGTATTTTTCTTTTCCTCCTTCCAACATTTCATCATTGAAGGATTTTCACAAAGCATTCACTGAGCACTGCAAAAGGTATTTTTCAGATGAGTTTTTATTTGATAATTGTTGTGATGAATATGAATTACATTGTAAGCTTGAATATGTAAATCTAGAAAGAGCTCCCCCTCATAATATGCCACAGCTCTTTAATGATCTTTTAGATGTTGTGTTTTCCCATCAACATGAACTACAAATGGATAATAAAGAAACTGAATGCTCTCTTACCATCTTCAAGTCTGATTGTTATGAATTTGAAGAACTGGTTTCTTTAGCTACACAGAGATATGATCATAAATGTATACATGATGTGGTTAATGATAGCTTCGAAGAGTATGTTGCAACAGGGGACATCTATCATTGTAACCAAAACATTGGAGATCTTCGCATGGATAACCATAACATTGACTCTTTTGACATTGTATCAAATGCATCTACTGAATTACTTTGTCATGAAGATGAGATTGTCCCCTTTGAACACCCCAAAGGTGATTATCAGATTGATACATTAGCGGGTGACAGTCTCAGATCTGCAACAGATTCTAAGGGAAGCCCTCCATTTTCAGATTTGCAGTTCAATAGAAATGGTAGTGACTATGAAGAACAAGATTTTCATAAAACATCTAATCTTCAATAAAGACACCAAGAGGATTATATTTCTCCTTATGTATCTTACATGACAATGTCAGATGAGAAGGATGAATATGATGAGGTAAAAGATGATATTGTTTCAAATCTATTTCAAGATCCGATTGATGATGACTCTATGCTTGAATCTTCATCTGTATCATTAGAAATTGTTCTTGATGTTCCAGTATTTGATAAATATGGTGATGAGGAAGAAGACTTTAAGTATTGGGAAGGATTGTTGACTACTAAAATTTCATCTAGTCCTACTTTTCAGCAAAGAGATGATCAGAGATGTTGTCATAAAGATCAGATTGCCTCCTTTGAAAACTATGAATATGTTGAATAGACTGACATATCAGTAGAAGACATTTTCAAACCTACAATAGATAGTAAGGACAACTTTCGGTTTTTTTATTGCAGCACACATGGAGAAGAGGATGATGAGGGCAGCTTAGAGTTTCCAGATTTGCAAAGACTGTATAATCTTCAGCTAGAACATCAGGAAAATTGCATCATATTTGAAAAGGAAGATGACGAGCAGAAAGGTTCAGGTCAAAAATTGAGTTTGTATTTTTCTCCAACAGAGATCAAGCAATCTACATTCAGCATTGAGTTTTGTGAAGGAAAAGAAGAGCAGCATTACAGTCAGTTGGATCAGCAACTCAAAGAGGTATTTCATTGTGACTTTAATGACCCTTTTGCCAACTATTTGGAATCTTTGAACAGTATATGTGTTAAATTATTTTTATCACTCTAAAATTGGCTTGATCATCTGTTCAAACCTCTTTGTTGTTGGATATCCCTTCCATTGTTGTTCGGTTTGAGATCTAGCATGATGTCAGTAAATCAGTTCCTTACATGGCTTCATTGGAAATATGAATTCACCTGATAAGAGGTAGTATGGTTGGTTAGTGTAGTAGTAGGTATAAGAATAAGCTCTTCATACGAGCAACTAGATATTTTTCAGTTGTTGAGTTCATGAATAAGGAGACAGGCTACAGAGAAGCTACAGGCAGGCTTGTAGAGGAATAGTTGCACAGGCCACATGACTCCATAGCCCAACAGATATGGTGACTGGAACTACTTGTTCTTGGAACCTCAGTGGGAGGATTCCATCCCCGAGTAGGATCCAGATGTTATCTCCTAAAATAGCACTGTCATTTTTTCAATTTTAAGTGATAGGAAGAGGTCCAAAAAATTGTTTCTAAATTTTTAGGTGTGTTAGATGGTCTACTTTCTGAAAATAAACTTGGAACAAGCTTTGAATTTGGTTTTGTCAAGCAAAAGTGAGAATCTCAGGTTTTGGTGGTTTAGGCGGGCCTGAAAAGTGCTCATTAACCACCGAAAGTCATGGTTTTCGGTAGTTAAGAGGCAAAAATAAAGGCCTAGTTAACTACCGAAAAGCTTTCAACGTGAAAAAAGAAAAGCACGTTCTTTTGCATGAGCTAGTTGTCAGTTGGCGTAATCATGAATACATAACCATTGAAACTCGATAGATTTGGTGAGGTAGGATGTTATTATTACATCTTATTAGGATATTGATGCGTTGTTGTCCTTTTTAAACCACCATTTGTCATTTCATATGAAGGCTCGGCATAACATAGAATTTTAGGAGTTTGATTCTCGGCTAACTGTTTTGATTAGACACATGGCTTATCATTACTTCAAGTCCCAAGGGGATAGGTTCATAATAAATCTAGTTAATCACCATTTCAA